>BMAO01004582.1:0-67202 GCA_019973975.1 Trichonephila clavata
AGTTCTTTGAGAGCTATGATAATTTATTGTCTAAAATTTAATCCTTGAAACACAGGATTCAACAGTAAAATTCGCAGAATAATTATCAGAAGGATTTCACACCTTCCACAGCACTTAGACACAATTATCAGTATCTAAAATACATGCCTGTATAAGATTATTCACAAGCACAGCCGAGCTAATCACGGTCAAGGAAAGTATATAATCGCTAGCCAAAGCCAGACTGACCGTTACGGCGGGTTTCGCTCTATTTATAGCCTTGGCGGAAACTACGAGAAGGATGCACTTGCGTCATAGATCGTGAAATTAGTGGATTTCTCCACAAATTTCTAGAAGAAACCAGAGGGTCCCGAACTCGCCAACATGGTCACCAATGTTGCCAAAACGATCACCAATGTCACCAAAATGGTCATCAATATCTCCAGATTTGCCGCCAACCTGGTCGCCAAAAATGATGCCAACTTGGCCCTATCGTCCCTATTTCGCAAAGTTCGAATTGAACCGCCATTATAACGTAAGTGACGGCGTTGCTTGCGAATATTACAGATTTAACATAAAATAAGTATAACAGAGTAATATAAATGCATTGCACATCCAAATACAGACTATTTTCACTATTTCATACAAAATTCGTAACATTATTATGCCTTGTATAAAAAGAGTTCGTGCTCCATCTTGCTGGAAACATAATATCAGCCGGATATATCGTGAAATACTGTTTAATATATCCGACAGTACCTGTTGCAGTAATAGGAGTTAATTCTTCTCTACTTTCGAAACAGTTATCATTATAAATAAATGGATATATATTTAAAAAAGATATTGGAACTTATCCCAAGAATCTTAAGATCAGACCGGAAGAACCAAGAACATGGAACCATGACAAACCAAAAAAAGAAATGTAGCTAGAGGGAAAAACTATTATGATTTCTCGAGCTGTCACTGGTTTAGGACAGTGAAACAGGATTAAACAATGTTTGTGAGATCTCAACCTTCTACTGCAGCAGAAATTGTTTCGACACAATAGCTTCCAATATAAACTAAGGCAAAAGCCTAAATATATATATGTTTGTGTGTGTGTGTGTGTGTTTGTGTGAAGATAAAGTGAGAGAGTTTTAGAACAATATGGCTGCACTTTCAAAAATAAATTAGTTACGGTTTTTTACGCTCCATACAGAAAGGATTAAGGTCTATGATTTGTAAAATACAAACTGGATTATGCAACGCCCCAACATTTTTGTTTCAAAATGGCTTCCCCGCAACAACAAGTTTAATTTGTAGCAGGTTCATCCAAATCAAATCTATTAAAATTTGCACAAAGTAAGTTTTGGACTACCTTCAAATGAAGTCCATCTCAACACCTCAAGGCAGTAGATTAAAACCTGACATGGAAATTTTGTGGCAATAGGTAGTATATTGTCTAAAACAAAATCTGGCCACCATAGTAGTAACTGAGATGACGTTATTTGTATAGACGTGATTTGATGTGAATTGATGTGTATTTGACGTGACTAATGATGTGCACATTGAAATCGTGCAATAAATAGTTGTAGCGGAACTTAGATTTTCTTTATGGAAATTTTTAAAAAACCGCGTGAATATATTTTTTTATTTGTAATTAAAATTTGAAAGTGCAGCCGTTTAAGTTTCGGACATATGTTATATAATATAGATACATGGATATATATATAGCTCAATTCAACTTCCGGTTTATTTTTATTTAAGGAATCATGAAAAAGGAGAATTTCACATTAAGAAGAAAAAAAAATATTATATTCAAAGTTGTCTGTATTAAATATAGAATTATTAGGAAGAATGTTAATCGCGCGCGCGCTCTCAGCAAAAACTTGCATGCGAAATCATTACACTTTGAAATGCTTCATTAAGAGTTACTTCTCAATATATTGTTGATTTATAAATAACTAAAAAATTCTTTTGATGCAGAATTTTTGCACGAATATTGATTAACTATATTAAATTTTATCTCAAAATATGTTTTCTGTATTGAATGGAATGTAAAACTCTTATCCTGGTGATATACGTTGCCTTTTATTTTATGTTTAAGAATATGGTGTCTTTTTTTCAAATTTTTTGTTCTAAACACATCGTAAATATTTATTTTATAATATTTAACATTTTTACGTAAGATCTTATACAGTTGAAGGGGCGCGCTTATCCGGTAGGACAGAATCCGGGACCTCTGGATCTGAAACCAAGTAACTTAACCACTACACCAAAATGATCACCATGGTACGGAGGTTGTTACTGGCTTATATAGATGATATCGCTACACACTCTCCTACCAGTGAGTTGGTGGTTAGATGAACGAACGATATCATGCGAGCAGTTAGTTGGAAGAGTTGCGTCAGGTGAGTTAGGCAACTTTGTTAGCTGCGTCAATGATGAGTTGGCTGCGTCAAGTGAGTTTGACGAGTTACTGGATGCTCTTTTTGCGGATAGATGGCGCCGCGACAGTTCAGAGGGTTTCTTAGCGTAGCCTAGGTCACAATGAAGTGGCGCGGTCATCCGGAGGACAGAACCCGGGACCTTTGGGTCCGAAACCGAGTAACTTAACCACTACACCAAAATGATCACCATGGCCCGGTGGTTGTTACTGGTTTATATAGATGGTATCGCTACACAGTTATCTCAAACAAAGTTTATATAAAAATGATTAAAAAGTTTCTGAATTAACTGTATTTAATTTTTATAAGAGCTATAAATTTTTGTACAGTTACAGTTGCCTCGAACTACGTCATCGAGCAGAAAATCAAATTTTATTATTGATTGATTGTTTGATTTTATTAATGCTGCAATTTGGAACCATGGACCTCGAAGTTTTAAACGATTACTTTAGCAATATAATATAATTTCAGATGGAAAACTATTCTTATTTTTTTTTTAAGATTTAATACCTTAGACTTATGAAATTATATTTTTGATTTCAAAAGTATTCATAAAGAACGCTCAATTTAGCATTGCTAATGTCCTCATCATTAAAAACTAGCAAATTCAGGCTGTCTATTAAAATATTTATTGGTTAAAGCGTCCATTCACAGTCTATTCAGATAATTAAAAACTTGAAAAGCAGAATGTTTTGTTTTATATTGTGGAAAATATATTCTAACATGTATATAAACTGTATGTATTATATCCAGTACATTAATTCTCACATTTCCATCTTCATTTACACTGAAAGCGTAATTTGGCGCTGATCCAAAATTTATAAATGAATTAAAGAGCAGTTATAAGACGAAATTTTGTAAATAATAAGTTATCAAAGAAAATGATTATGAAGTATAAACTAATGTTCATAACATGCCTTTCTCAGAAGTATTTGTCATTTACGAGACTTCAAAATTACTTCAAAGGATATATTCTTCAAAAGTTTGAGAATAACAATGAAAATGAAATTAATTATAGTTTAAAGTGTTTACTCTTGTGGAACTTTTCCCTCATTTCTTTTTCGAGTTCATGTCATTTTCAGGGACGTCACATGAGTCCTTTTGTTTCCTTATACAACGTGAATATTTCTTAAAGTTAAATATGTTCATTATGTTTTAAAATGTTATGTGAAAAAGTTTATTCTGATTTAATATCGCTTGACACTGATAAAGAGTTATTTGATGAACGTAGTCTGTATACACTATAGTAATTCTTTGTAGTTTACTTACATAAAAGTATATTTTTTAATTATTCGTAATTTATATATTTGCATTTCTTTACTTAATATTTCAGTGCTGTCGAAAATAGAACAATGAAAAGTTTTAGAACTGTGAATGATTACGCTAGATGAACACTTTTATTCTTTTTCTCTCACATCTCTTACTCAAAATTTCATTCTTATTTTTTGTTTTTAAAATTCTTGCTCTTATTTTTCAAATTTTAATTTTAACCTATTAACATTTTATTAAACGGAAATTTTTAAAAAGTTGATTTTCGTTACATTTTTAACAAAACACTTTCCTTTTAATGGGAAATATTAATTTTTTAACTTTGTATCCATATAGATGTGGAACTTGTCACTTCGAAAAGAGATGCCGCGTTAGCCTTGGGGACAGAAAGTAGATTCGCAGTTGGCGTGTCATGGGTTCGAGCCTAGTACTGAAGACAATCCAATCTGAGGGTGAAAGGTCACCTTAAATATGTCGAGGCTCAAACGTCCTTTCATTGGCATAGTTCGAAAATTAGGAGAGGGAGTGCCAGCTCAGGTGTCGTACTCGTCACTTGACCATGATTTAAAATGACGCGGTTCATTACTAAGAGCCTCGTATAGGTTTTTAGTGCGACGCACGTAAAACTCTAACTCGAAGAGTGATACAAGAACTGTAAATGATCTACCTAGTATTTGAAAATCATTATCAAGTGATGAAGACAACACTAAGCTGATTTCTACTCTCCATACTCCCATAGAACACAAACGCAAGTACTTTCAGTCTCTCCGCATCTCAAGTGATTCAGTCCCTCCAAAAGGCAATTTTAGTTGCACTAGTACTCATATTTTCAATTCGACAACATGTGGCATGAGTTCTCAAATATGAGTTCTTGGCTACCACAGCTTTGCGGTAGGCGAGAAAATAGTATACGGATTAAAATTTTGAGAGCTCTAAATATCGTAATGACGACATAAATAAAAGCAATTTTTATGCACTTGAAAATACAAGAAAGGAATACACATTCCTTCTGCGTAATCATCAGCACAATTTAGTAACTTTTCCCAAGTATGGAAAAGTCACAGACTACTGTTGGTAAGACTTTGTCTTTTGATGACTGTGATGGAAGCGGCTTGTTGCCCGGAGCACAAATGCCTCGGAGCGGATCTTTTCAGTTAGGAAGGAGATATAAGTCCTAAGGACTTATATCAAATCAGTGCAAATAGTGTTTCAAGAAATCTCAATCTACCACAGCAATATATTGGTTAAAGTTTGTGTTACATGACAATTCACATAGTCAAGTAACACAATAGGAAGATTATCTCGCAAAATCTTTGGACGTATGTGAATAGTGCTTCAGAAATGGCTAATAGTCTGTTCTGACTTGTTCACTTTGAGACACAGAATGTGTAAGAATGCTACCCTCGCACAATATCATAATTAATGTAATCATTATCTTTCGCCAACTGTCGAGCTTTTGGGGGACATGGTGAACATGAGTAGCTCCATTTATTCGATTTACGCTTTAACTCATATACACAAACTTGTAGTCACGTTTTACTAATGACATGGAACACTAATACGTCTCCAATATTGAAGAATTTTTCGAGATGATTACCAGCCAGAGCATACTGGTGTTGTTTGTGTACTGCGGTGTATTGATTGGATGTTGTGCCAATCGGATGGAATTTTCATCATGTTCATGACATCATGTTCATTTTTTCAGCATGTGACATAAGTTTGATGACAGGACTCACCTTCTATGGATAATTTCTGGACATTTCATCGACGATCTATGGAGAGGCAACTACTGACGACGTTAATATAATGTCGAGGAATGAACGAGTGATCTGTGGGGTGGAAATCCGCAGTCACGTTTGACCCATACGAAATGCGTTGTACCATCACGCAACTATTGAATTCGATAATGCATTTTCTCTCACTTCTCATTCATGCTTCATGCAATCTTTGAACATAAATGTATTCCTCGTCCACGGAAAATCACTGTTTTATTTCAAGATCTCTAATTACTTTTTGTAAACATGATTTACAGCTGTAGAAATTATACTGTCCACTTAAAAGGAATTCAGCAACTTTCCTTTCTAGCTGCTTTATGCATTTTACAAATCCGCAATACTGTCCATTCTCCCATATCCTATTTTCGCTTGCCCCCTCTAGGGACTTTCCGAATTACATAGTTAGAAGTTTACTTACAACAATCATATATATATATTATGAACGATAAAAATTTGTAGCCAAAACCGTGTTTTTTTTTTAAAATTTGAAGTCAGAAACTCAGTTGTAAAATATGTAAATTATACGGGGATGCAATTGTTGTATCCTAACTTGGACATTATTTGTTAAATTTAAATGAAAATATGGATAAACTTTCATTTCTGAAGTATATGCTAAAGTATTTTGTTTAAAAATTTTATTCTTTCCGATTGATGTTATATATCTCCAAAGGTTTATGTAATATGAGTGTCAAATATTATTTTTATATCTTACTAGGGATAAAGTGAATTATTTTTATAATATTTACTTCAGCACATTTCTCAAACTATGAGGCATGGCTCCTTAGGAAAGCGTGATAGCTCTGCAAGGAGGGGGGGGGCGAGCGTATTGGATAGTCGAAAACAAAAGATTATTTAAAAATTATTTATTTATAGAAAGTAAACAAACAAAATACATTCTGACATATTAAAATGTAAAATATGTGTTTGACCTGAAATAATACACTTATAAATGTATCAGTACTGCATAATGTATTTTATAATTAATTTAAAAATATTAAATTAGAAACAATTTTAATAACTAACACTGACCCCATGAACCTGTCATAAATAAAAATTTTACAAACAGTAACACATATTTTGTTAATTTGTACGGTTTATAGTTAATCCCTTAACTGCCGATTGAAAGTTAAGTTATTCTCTTCCAATTATGATTCTTTTTTTTTGTGATTCTTTCTAAGTAGGCGCGCGTATGTGATGTATTGGGGGGGAGGGCGGAAATAAACAAATATGTAAAACCTTCTGTGAAATAAGTAAATCCTTCGCAAACTGTGTTAAGGTCCTTTTATTGCATCCCAAAGTGTTTGGAAAAAGAGGTTCAAGTTGTATTTTAGCTTTAGCATCAAAGTATAGTATTATTGAATTCAATACATTGTTATTGTATCGGGCGGAGCGCGATGAAAATTATGAATATTTGGTCGTGAATATTCAAATTTGATAAGCACTAGTTTATTTCTTTGAAGTATATACTTTCTTTAAATAGCATGAATAAAACAATAAGTTAAGCTTTGGTTGGTTCTTATATCTTCTAATATATTGGTCAAAATTCACAAATCACACTTTTACTCAAAAATTAACTTTAAAAAACAAGAACAAATCATTCATATTTTCATAAAAAATTTGCTTCTCACCAAAAAAATATATATATAACTTTCACTACATTTTTCTTTCTTGAACATAAATATAATTAACAAAGAAAAAAAAGTATTTTATTCCTCTAGCTCTTTGCACTAAATTTTTTAATAAATTCGATGGCACAAGACGTTCAAAAATTATTATGGATCACTATTTATAACATATTTATTCATCAAATTCAAGAACAAAAAAGAAACAGTTGGAAGTCTTGGAATATTAATGAAAACAATTAATCAAAGTACGTTCGAAAACAAAATTGTGTAAAAAATATTCTTTTCATCGACCCTTCAAGTCTGAAACATGGGAAGAAAAAATATTCCTGTTTCTTCTTTGTCATTTTGATACTGCAGGTAGTCAATAGGTTCAATTATCCATGAAATTAATAATTACCAGCCGCGGCTGTATTTTAACCGAGATGCGACACGTTGCTACTCGATAGTAATTAATAAAAAAGAAAAACGGTTATTAAAGTTGGCATCAAAGCTTCTTCGCAATTTGCTTTTTTTCGCTTAAGTGAGAATGAAAAGCGTCTAAAAAGTGGGCCTTTTTTTAAAAAATGTTTAGTGAATGGTTTTAAGCAAAAATTGTTATAGTATAAGCTATCGCAATTTAACTTTCTACACTGTCTTTAATTTACTGAAAAATTTTGTAGTTTAAAAAGCGCGATAAAGAATTATGCTTTGATAAATGTCTTTAGGTATTTAATTTATAATTCATCTAAATAACTTTCTTTAAATTTAATGTCAACAATGAAACACAAATAATTTTCGTATTGGTAAAAATTGTTGAAATGTTTTGTTGTTTTTAAAGTTACTGTTTTCTTACCTCAGGCAAGAATTAAACACATATTGTTTGTGAAGATATTTAACCCTGCATTCATCGCGCGAAAAAATCGAACGAAATTTCACGCGCAGGGTATCTTATACTCAAGGGTGTTTACATTCTGTTTTTACCGTAAAATTTGCATACAAAGGTGAAAAAGGAAGAAAAGTAGGAAACAGAATACGCTTCTTACACTTTTCACATATAAATTTAATTTTTCTGTTTTTTTGTTGTTTTTTTTACATTACAGCATTCAGAACATTGTTCATACACTCATATAGTCTGTGACGGATCTATACGCGGTTCCACTAATATCTCCTCATCTCTTTAGGCAAAATATTTAATTCAACCAACTTTCATCCAAAAAGCGAACGTGATTTATGTAAATGCGGTATATTATATAAATTCGGTTTCACGAGTTGGCAGTAAGAAAGAAAAGTGAGAAAGAAAGGAAGTGAATTGTTGACACGTTGTTGTTGACACGCTAAAGTTGATACGTTGGAGGTGTGCAAATAGGAGTATCATAAGTTTGAGAATTAGTTAAAGATTACAGAGCGTGGAGCCATCATCATTTGATCAAGCCGAAAAGAGTGCCTGAAAGTTTCCAGTGTAGGATCAGAGGCATTAAAGGTTCAGGTACTGTACATTTGATTAAGTAGAAGCTAGTTATCCTTGTGCGACGTAGCTGTAATTGAGCGTATTTAAGCTATCTTAGATTAAGTTGAGGGTCTGTAGTGTATCCCCGTGTTATAGAATCTCACCTCCGCACTCTACGATAAATCATAAGCCTTAACTAGAATTGTATTGTATCTGTTTAATAATTGCTATTAAGAATTAATAAATCAAATTAGATTGGAAATAATGTCTGTGGATTATTCAGTTCTTCCTACATATCTAGCCGGGTTTACAGGTAGACAAGATGGTTTGGATGTAAGACGTAACCGAACGTTACCACAAGTCTTCTTCGCGAGTGAGTGCGATGTTTTCACTAGATGTTTGAGGGGACGTTTTCACTCATTTTCCTAAAATTTTGTAGAAGCATAGCTTGCTGGTTTTTACAATCTTTATATTCTTCTGTAAATTAAATTGTAAAACACTTCAGAAATCAGCTTCTGATTCAATGTTTAGCATGTAGTTTCTGAGTACGTAAAATTATAGAGACTCCCGACAGAAATGAAAACTTAGAACTTTTAGTATTAAAATTTAAAATTTCATAATGTTTGAATTAAAATTATCAACATAAATCTGGTTTTCACATCTACTGACACACCGAGCAACAACTAAATGCATGTTTATATGGCTTTTTATTATTCAAATATATTACGGGCTCTACGAAGGATCATGACAAAATATAAATACAATTCAATTGAAATAACAATTAATATACAATCATATATTATTTAGCGATAGTATTTGTATTTACTTAAATTTCAATGTACTTGATTTTTAACATTATTTTAATTATTTGTATCATTGTCATCATTAATTCCAACAATACTTAGACTTTTTGTACTTTCAATTATTTCATTTTGTTCTAAAAAAGATACAATAGGCGTATGGTAACTAAAGTAAGAAAGGAAAAGGTTTGATTCAAATTTATCTATCGCGTAAAAACCGCATCGATCGTCGTTTTATATTTAGTAGTACTGAGGTTTTCGATCATTGGACATATTTAAATTAAGTGTTTCATTTAGAAATTCAATTAGTGGTAGATTTTTATCATCTGCAAAGTTAATATTGAAGTCTCCACTTAAAATCATCGATACATTATCATATTTTTCGCCAAATCTTTTATCGAGTATTTCAGAACCTTTTTTTGTATAAATCATCAAATTTTCGAATAAAAATTGTTGTATCTGTTTCATAGATTTTCCAGGCGAAATATGAACGGCAACCATTAATATGTATTGCCCATTCTCGGAATCGCAACGAGCAACGCATATTTCGCCTATATTAGAAACATAAACACCAATGCTTCTAGTGAATTTAGTATGTATGTCCATACGTGAAGTAATGAAGTATCTTGAATATTGTGATAAATAGCTACGCCTGCTTCTGGAACTTCGGATCTTTTATAACTTACAACAATGTTGAAATTCGGAATATCAAGTGGTTCTTCGTTTTTCATACGAATTTCCGACAAAAGCAGAACATTTGACTTTTTTACGATAGCATCATTTTTTAGGTCAGCTCCATGCGCATGCAAACTTTGACAATTGAATGAAAATATCGATAATTCTTTCTTGTTGGAGATGAATTCTAGAAAAGTTTTGTTGACCGTTTGTAGTGTATTGTTTTGTTTTTCAATTCTAACGTTAGATCCTCTCGATGACTTGTTGATCTTTTATGATGTTTATTTGTTTCTGAAGCATTTAGAGATGTTCCTGTTCTACCAATCCAAAATTTCCAGATGCTGCTAATATTTTCTTGTGTAACCAAAAATAAACCTTGAATCCTCGTTACTCTTGTTAAAGCTACGTAAATTTGTTCTCTAGGATGTTTGCTAATTCGTAGAAAATAGCATCATAAGTAACTCTCTGTGATTTGTGAATAGTCATTGCCAAAGCAGAAATTAGGGGGAAATGTTAAGGATCTAAGCAAATGTGAAAAACGGATATTTCAAATAACCCTAATTCCCTGACTATATTTTTTCTTAAATTTCTAATAATAATAAAATCGAATGATATAAAAGTATAGTTAGTTATTTTGCAAAAAATAGAAGAGCATGTATTTTATATTTGATAATTTAAATTAATAAATTATGATTTCGAAATATTAAATTTTTGGTGA
Organism: Trichonephila clavata; assembly: GCA_019973975.1. Classification (NCBI taxonomy): domain Eukaryota; kingdom Metazoa; phylum Arthropoda; class Arachnida; order Araneae; family Nephilidae; genus Trichonephila; species Trichonephila clavata. Next base: position 10,694 of record BMAO01004582.1, read on the forward strand.
AATTGTCGAATCGGCCACTGGTCCGCCAAATTATGAAAAATCGCTAATTTGGCGCGTTTTTGCGTATTGTGTTTTGGAGTAGCAACCCTACTACAACATGATCCACGTTCTCCCTCACTGATACAAAAATCAAAAGGGTTACCAGATTTGGCGCTTTTATCGATTTGGCGAAAAAACGCTTGGCGAGATAAGTGGCCGATTCGACAATTCAACCAAATTTTTAAATAAAATAAAATATTTAATGAAATTAAAGTTGGGGCCGTTTTCATTATTTCAAACTAAAGATTTTAATGCTATAAGGTAATAAACTATAATTTTGCATTTTTAACTGTATTTTAAACTCCAACACATTAATTTTGAATTATTATTAGATTTTATAAAATTTTTAATTTCAAAATCCACGATAAAATTATGATTAAACAACTAGATGTCTGTTTTACCACGGTAGTAAGAAAACGTCTAAGCCATTGTGAAATTATAATCCAGATTGCGTGATGCATTGCAGAGGTTAAATATTAGAAAATACATAATACAAAATTTTCAAACGCCAGAATAAATACGAAGATTTAAAATAATTTTAAATAATGTAAAATTTTCAAACGCCAAAATAAATGCGAGTATTTAAAATGTAATTTTCTGTTTTTTTTTTTTAATTTTAAAAATATTAGTATATTTATTAAGAACTCACTATTGTACTGCACAATGGTTCTTCAATTAAACGAGTCAAATAATAATCAAACAAAAACACTATTTTAACAATGCACAGTATACTTTTCATTAAATCCATTCAGTTTCACTTATAAGACCCCTACCAAAAAGTTTCCAACGCCGCTAAAGAAGTTTTCACTTCAATAATTTGCATATTTATTGTCGCAACGTTCAACACAAAATATATTGCCCTATGCTAACGATTACATTTTTAACACGCTTTTATAAGTTTCACTTGCATGTAATGGAATCTTAGAACTCGATTTTTACCCACTTAAAAAGATCGGATTCATTCGAAATATCGCACAATTGTCAAGGACCGATGACAATACAATAATTTCATAATTTTGTTCCATTGTCCTTTTCAGGATCGTCAGGAATAAGGATAATCAGATTTGGCGACGATTCCATATATCATTTCCAGATTTGGCGACTTATTGCACATATAATTTTTTAATTTGGCGACTAGTTCCATGTACGATTTTCAGATTTGGCGATTAATTTCAGATTTAGCGACTAAAAGAATGTTGTAACCCTAAAGCGAGTGTTTTGAATTTAAAGCTAATTATATGCACGTATAAAATACACTTGCGGTTAATAGAAATAAAACAAACAAAAAAAGTGTTCTGTATCTGAGAAAGTGGAGGGTAGGTGTCAGCAATTCTTATCATAATATAAACATTTTTCTGAAAATGAGAATAAAAAAAAAAAAGGCTCGTGCATGTGAAAAAAAATAATTTGCGTTCTAACTGCTAAATATTTTTTTTATTTTTAGAAAGAAATACGTTTAGAAGTGATGATAGGAATTAACATGAAAGGAACAGGTTTAGAAGGTGAAAAAACAATTGACACTTAATATTACCATGTTTTTATTAACTCACTTTCTTAAATGTCTGTCCGGGTGGAATTTTGTAATTGATTTTAAACTGTGTGACTTTCCGAGGAGCTGGAAATTTGGACCATAGCTCAGAAGTGGATGACAATGCATGAAAATGTGAAAAAAGAAAACGAAAAGGAGGAATTTATAATTTTTAGTCCGTAAGAAATACGTGGTACATTAAATTTTTTTTTATTCGAACTTTTTCTACTTTACACACTTTTATTTGTTTGACCAGTTCAAAAGAGATGGAATCTAATATAACGGTACGGGACTCATCCGAGGCCTCGTAAACGGAGAGAATAAATACATTTCAGACCCGTTAATTAATATCCATTGAAGAGCAAGAGTAATTCCACAGCCACGTATATATAATTCCAGCTACAAATATCAAACTCAAGGATAAATTCAACAATGAATAAATGATAGTTTAAAAAACTAAAAAACACGCTTTTATTGCAGTGCGAACTAAAAAATTAAAAATAAATTATAGTTTGAAAAAAAACTAAAAAACACGCTTTTATACTGAATCGAACCAAAAAGTAAAAAAATAATTCTTAATAAAGAATAAAATGATTAACGAGAAAATGAATGCCATTGGGGTAAAAGCGTGGGGTGTTCTATATATTTACAATTTCTATTCCGAAAAGCTCAATTAGTGTAAGAATTTATTACAAAGCACCCCACGCTTTTACCACAATGACATTCATTTTCTCGTTAATCATTTTATTCTTTATTAAGAATTATTTTTTTACTTTTTGGTTCGATTTAGTATAAAAAGCGTGTTTTTTAGTTTTTTTCAAACTATAATTTATTTTTTATCTATTAAATATGATATGGGCATTTTATCAAGTACGATAATTGTTGTCTCAGTTAAGTTATCTGGATAGATTTCAGTAGAGAAATCATACTTGCTATTATACTCTTCATTATTCGATTCTTCCTCATCATTCCCGCAAAGAGACTTACTTCATCCAAAAATACTATTATACAAAACCTATTAAATACTGTATCTGTCAAATTACTTAAATATCAAATTTCTTCATAACTACAATAATGCGTTATTGCATATGAAAGGTTTTAAAGCGTGCTCAAGCATTCAGAACTGTAATGGCGATTCACGCGCAAGGTATGATATACTCGAAGTGAAGGTATGCAAAACTATATATTTAGAATTCTTTTACAATCTAAGGCCTCTGAAAGGATAAAACCTTAAAGTCAGCTACACGAGAAACTATTTATTTTCTAAAAAAGGCTTAGATGGAGTCTTGGAAAAAAGTTAGAAGGTGGGTATGACATACCTTGCACTTTAAGTGCCGGGTTAAAAAAATTGATCATGTTTAATTTAGTTAAAATTTCTGAGGGAAAAATATTTTAAGAAATTTAAATCGATACAATGTTTGCAGCTTTTAACCAAATATTTGATGATTTAATACCTGTTAACAAAATAAACATTTGTATAAATGTATACATAGTCAATGTAAAGTTGCAGTGAGTGTAAAATCATTTATACAAACTCATTTATATGTAAATTAAGATACTTAAATGAAACACATTTTCATGCTAATATTTAAACAAGAGAATCAGTTTGAATAGTTGGAAAATAAACGTTATAAACTTGCTCATTTAGAATATTTACTTAAGCATTTAACTTAATTCTCTAAGATATTATTTTTGAAAATTTTCAAACAGAGTATTTTCATTGAAATACTCAATAATAAATTTTTCTGGGAGACATTTTAAATCGATGAAACAAGTTGGAAATTTTCATAAATTTATCACAATTACTTTGTATCAGGTTTCAGATAAAACAAAAAAATCATCAAAGGGATTTATGAATTATTAAGGGTATTTTTTTAATGAAAACTATATAATTTGTGTGAGAGAAAAAGTTTTATTCTTGGGAATTATATTATTGAAAACTACTTCAAAAATTAAAATACATTCATATTCCGTAAGCAGTTGATTAAGATATGTCGACAGTAAAATTGCAAGAAAAAAGTAAGTCATTCGTTAAGTTTTGATGCTTCGAATGTATTTTAATTTTCGATGTAATTAAATTTACGTTTAAAATCAATTTTTTTGTGTGTTCAGTGTTATTTTTATTTTCTTAAAAATATAAATGAGAAATTCGAAAAATGAAAATGCAATGAATATCAAGCAGCAAGTCTAAATGGATCGAATGTGCCTTACAATTGTTGTTCTTAATTATCCAGAAAAGATAATTTTTAATTAGAACTTTGGGATCTTCAATATGAATACTTTCCTTTTTTAATCTACAGGAATTATTCAAATATTATTTAGTATAATGAATATTTAAAATAATAAAAAGTTTTTAAACAAAACGTTTTTTTTTTAAATTTTTAAAACGATAACACTTAGAAACAAATCATTAAAGATAATTAATGCTGAAGGATGTCTTCTTACAGTATAGCAAGAGTGTCAAACGCACAACCCACATGGAACATTTTGGCAGCCGGACCAATATATTGGAACACAGCCAATATGTAAGAAAATTTCTCCCGAAATAGAGAAGATAGTAGAAGAGAAGAGATGTCAAATGTACAGACGTAAACTTTAAATTTTTCGAGTTTTCTTTTATATATGTGTTTATTATAATGTATTATTTATAATAAGCTTATGTTTCTGTAAATTATGATTTCTTTTGCTGTCCACCTAAAGTAAAACCTTGTTTGTTTGACCCAAGTTAGCCTTTGAGTTTGGCAAACTTGCCGTAGGGATGTAATTCCTGGAAACTCTGAAAAGGGTCACTATTTTACAAAAAAATTCAGAATTCACCACGTTGAAGAATGTTTGAAAAACAACAACGACTAGACTAGCATAATGAAAACTGTGGAAATGGTTCGTATATTTCAGTGCTCAGCAAGTCATTTTTCTTTGAGATATGTACCTTATATCGGAGATGGTGATTACAATACGTTATCTTTTATTACTGCATTCAATCCAAAGGAAGACGATATATTTGTCTCAAAAATTGAATATGTTGAGCATGTCCAAAAACGAATCGGTACTCCTTTACGAAAATTGAAACAAATGAGTTCCAAACTCAGTAATGGAAAGTTTATTGGTGTAAAGAAAGATTTTTTATTTCTAATGGCGGATTACAAGACAACTGCAAACAAAATGAGAAACAGAGAATATTGACAAATAACAAAACACAACAACAACAAAAATAAGAAAAGAAACACAAGTCCATATTATAGTCTATAAATCACACATTTTGTGTTTGGTCTCCCAATATCTACTCCACATGGATCCAGAGTTGAGTGCACGGAAGCGTGCCAAATGAATGACGTCCATTTCTTCATTGGAGTCGCACAGTTTACAAATGAGACTCTGGGAAATGGCTTTCATGTTTAGATGCTTGGATAAACAATCATGGCCATTGGCGATTCGAAAATTGGCCACAGCTTATTTCATGGCCCTTTTGAAATAAGAAGTTTGCTAAACCCCACTTTGATTATTCTTTTGGTTGAATTTCGACCAAAAGTGTTCTCTGTAGTATTTCTTTGTGATTATTTTGGCTCTATAAAAATAAACTGTATTTTTAGAGGTTTGAAAGATTTTTGTCCCCCTTTTCGCCAAGCAATCGGTATTTTTATTCCCATCAATGCCACAACTCTATGGAATCTATTACATGGTAATGTCTATATGGAATTAAAATAAATCGCCAATTAACTGCTGACATTTTAGAATATCTACTTATAAAGAGGCCACGATGGAAGATATTGCCGAGAGGGCTGCACTTGAATCACATAAAATAACTACCTTTGACAGACGATCAGTGTGGCAAAGAAGTTGAGATAGAGCATTGTGTATAGATGCTATTTCGGCATCAAAAGCAGTGCTGTGAATTCCTATGGTGTATAGAAAGAGAATAGGTTGCAGCAAACTCCAGCACTTGCAATACTATTATCTGTCAATTTGGAACTGTCCGTGAAAACGTATAGCCATTCATCCTCAGGGTATATGGTATCAAAATTCTTCAAAGAAAGGATCCTTAGGATTTGGTTATCTGTTTCTTTCTTTCAGATCTCATGGGGCAGCTCTGTTGATAGCTTAAAGTCATACCTTTCTTAGTCAACCAGGAAGATTTTATTATATTTTCTGATTCGAAATGAAAATTATGAGCCTCTTTAAGAGCCATGACTTTCTGAAGGAAGCCACTATGTAGTTTAAGATTTCTGTTGGTATAGGATAAAGAATCATTCCAAAGAGATATGAATTCTGAGATTCTTGTAATTTTCTACCATAATAATAAAGCCCGTTGACATAATGATCTGCTCAGCGTTTCTCAAACTGTGGGGCGCGTCTTCTAGGGGGGAATGATAATCCTAAGAGGGGGCGCATATTGAAAAATCGAAAATAAAAGATTATTAAAAAAATGAGTAATTTTGAAAGTAAACAAAATACATTCTCATAATAAAAAATAAAATACACATTTACACTGATGTAATACACTTATAAATATATCAGTACTGCGCAATGCATTTTATAATTAATTTAACAATACTACATTAAGAACAAGTTTGTAATTACCAGTGACCCCATAGACTTGTCATATATAAAATCCATGTAAAAATTAACACTTATCTTGATAATGCGTACTGTTTACAGTAGTTAATGCCTTAAAAGCTCCCGAATGTCACCGTTCATCACATAAGCGGGTGTATGCAGTGTATTGAGCAGGGGGAGGGTTGAAAAGGTATAAATATGAAAATCCTTTAATATAAGCTATTGCAAACACTATCATGGTACTTTATCACATTCCAAATCCTACAGAATAATTTTATGGATAGCATTGCACATAAAAAATCGTACCTTGAAAAGACGTATGTATATGTTCGTAGAAATTAACAAACTGGTTTAAGGAGACGTTTATATAAGAGGTTAAAGTCGCATATTTTAGGTTTAGCGGCAAAGTATATTATTATTGAATTGTTATTGTATGAGGGGGGACGCATTGAAGATACTGACTGAATGTTTGATCGCAAATATTAAGAGTTTGAGAAGCACTGGATCAACTTGATTGCCGTACTAAGGAAATGCAATGAGACAAAATAAAACACGCCTTGCAGATATGCATAAAGCTGTTTGGGCTGTATATCTCCATTCTACGTTCAAGCGTCGAAGAACCATTGCACAATTTTTGTCCTGTGGGTCTTATTTTTAGTGCAATCGTCAAAATCAAATATTAGAGGGCAGTGGGGAAATTTATAAACCCAATAACAAACTGTCAATGACAGTAATGGATGCGATAAACCTATAGTCAATTATCATGAACAACCCTTAACACTTACAGAAATGTTTAGGAGGTAAAACACAAAACAATACTGAATCCCAAAACTTCTTAATATGGAAGTTATGCCCACAGTAGAAAGGGTTGAGGTAGAAAGATTGCTGAAATTTCCACAAATTAGTCATTTGTCCTTTCTAATAATGACAATAAAGGCAGAATAAAAGTTATGCTATCCCTTGCTTTGACTGTTATTGATTGTGCACACAAAAATTTGTAAAATTTACGGATATTAAAACAATTTGGACTGCAGGGCGACAATTTTTATATAAGTACAAAGGAAGAGTGACAAACTAAAAAGATGCTATTTAAAGCTACTTATGAAAAAATAGCTGAAAAAGAGGGAATATGGTACATGCGACGAATTTAAAGTGTTAATATTCCAGAATTACAGTAATTTGCTGCATTCACACTACAAATTCAGTTAAATCATTTAACAATTATAGTATGTATTTGTGAATTAAGACATTAATATTTTTTAAGTAATGTTAATAAAATTTTCAACTTTACTGTGAAAAAATGAATTATTTTGTTGTATTTTGATTGTTTTGTATTTTTGGATGTTGTTTCGATGTTTGTACTCTATTGGCAAAATACATCTTTTTAACTATTGTAATTTTAATTAATGGATCTTAACTGACCACAAAAAACTTAGTTTAGTTTAATTTTAATTTAGCTATTATTTGAATAACGAAAATAATATGCACATAAAGCTGAAATGAAATTTATGTTTTATATTAATTTACTCAGAACGTCATTTTTTTCACAACTGTTCCATGCCTCCTGTATTTTCAAACCATTCCAAGCAATTCGAGAAATTTTTTACTTTAGATTCTAATCATATCTATGCTCAAAATGACGAAGGAGTTTTAATTTTTAATGAATTAATTTAAAATTAAGAGCAAGAGAAACAATTATTTTTTAATTTAAACTTTAAATTTTTATAGTTTATTAAAATTTAAAATAGGTGTTTTATGCTTCGAAAATTGTAAAGATAACATAATTTCAAACATTGTGAAAAAAAAATTTATTTGCAAATATTGTAGCTTTTTTTTCTATAAAGATGCATATTACTTGAGAAAAGATAACCAAGATTTATTTTTTGTAATTATCCAATTAGAGAAATTCACTTTAATTAAAAATGTGTTCTTTGGATATATTTTAAGTAAAGTAAAATCTATTTGTTTATTCCTTCAAAACTTACATTCCAGGAAACAAAAATAAAAATATCATAGATCTTTAGGGTTGTATATGATTTTTAATCATTTTCAACCTTTTAAAAGATATTTGACCCCTTAATTAATAAGCAATTATCTACTTTATGTGTAGCTTAGTTGATATTTATAGAAAACAAAATGTATATGAAAAGGACCATATTTGATATTCGCGTAAATTTTGGCTGTAATCATTACGAGCTTAGAATTAAAATTAATGTAATCATGTTCATTTCCGAAAGTGTTTAATCAAATCTTCTTCTTGTCTTTAATGCATTTTTTAATGACTAACTATATTGAAGGACATTGAAATCATCACCAGATAAAAGCAAACAGCACATAGTATGCATACAACACAGCAAAAGAAAAACTTGAATAGATTTGAAGGCAAATTAGATTTTTCCAGTGCTCGCGAATTCAGAACACTTAGCTGTATCCTTCGGAAGCAAGAACGTTCTCATTCGGTTCGGTTATGCATCAGACTGAAAATGGCGTGAATACGGACAAGTAATTTCATTCTGCTTGAAGCATATTGGGCTGTATGTCTTACTTCCTAACTCTCACAAAGGATTAAGAAAGCTTGCAGCTTAACTCGAAAATCATATTACTATATATTTTCAAAGGGTGAGAAATCCGCAGGACGCGCTTGCCTGGTCAACAGTGTATCGCTCTCGGTGTGGAGATAAAGATGGCGAGAGGTCGAAATCAGAGGTCTTTTAAAATTGAGCACAGCTGCAGGAACTAAAATCTGCGAAATGAAGGGTGGGGTATTCAGATTACAGAAGACTTTAACAAGATGTTCTTCGTGTAATGTACTTAAAAGCTATTTATTCTTTACACTAAAGTCCCTTATGACGATATCAATTTCAAGCAGCCCATGTGCATTCTCTACGATGCTTTTAGAAATTGAAACGTCCATCGTGATGCTGTACGTAGAACTAGGGTTTATCTGGTTCTACGTGATGCAATAGTGACGTAGTACCAGGCATATTTTATCGTTGGAGCACATTACTGTCGTGGTGTATGTTGCAGCATGTAGCAAGGTACGGTGACGGTTGCCGTTCAAACCACCGTGCTTCTGGAAGACGTCATCGTACTTTCCATGCGCATTCTCGTCTTGCAGCCAATAAGCTCACTTCTGACTCAAGGTCCGTAACATGGCCCTATAATTCCGCAAAGCCAAAATAACAACATATCTGTCCTATCACAAGGGAGTGACAGGAGGCTATTGATATCTTGCAGGACGTTCTGTATGGTCTCCTCAATCCATTTATTCCATATTCACAAGACAATTGTACCACAATACTGCTGGTAATGACAATGTGTTCAGTAATACTGCTACGCAATGAACCTGATATTATCAAACTCAAACAAGTGCTAATAGCCATATCTCCTACTTATTCGAGGAATAACAGATATTTGCACAAACAACTTACAATCAAATGCAGTTTCCGAATAAGAAACTCGTTGCGTAACTTTCCTTTTATATAGACTTTCAGATGCCATTTGGTGCTCCAACGTCACTCGATTTTGCTTAAATTCTAAGGAGTTGCATATCTCAGAATCTTTTTTTCTTGAATTTTGTATCATTCTCATTTCTCGTGGCACTTTAACTGTCTAGCAGCTTGAATTTATAATAGGCATAAAAGTTGTTATTTGTGAACAAAATTTTCATATTTGAAAATTATATTATTTGGTATTAATATATCATAAAATTGCACGATAGTAATGTTTATTTTTACTGCTTGCTTATAAATCAAATTTTTGCATATTGTGCATATAAAGAATTTTTGATCAATACCATATAAAACCTCAGTTTTCTCACAATAACACATCTGAAAAAGCGTTTATAATTTCTCTTTAAACATAAAAGGCATAGAATTACAAAACAATTTCCTAAACATTGGGAATATTCACATTGAATGACAAATATTGTCTTCAGGAAACAATAAAACCTTTTGTTCAACAAAACAATCGATCAAAAAAAAACTTGAAAACGAAAACGATGGCTTGGATAAACACACGCATTCTGCAACTGAAGCAGCGTTTGGAAAACATTTACCCTATGTTTGAATATTTCTAAAATTGAATTTGCCTTCGTCTTTCTGCAATATCAGGAAAGGAATGAGAGAATGGGACCTCGTTTCATCATGTTTGTTTTTGACTAAACGCTGGATTTCAATTCCATCAAAGAAAAAGACTGGGATTTGTAACAAAAATAAATTTCAGTAGCGGACATATATGTTGAATCATTTCTGTATGCGTGGATAAATAATAAAGCCTTGTTAATAATTTATTAGAATTTATATACTTTTTGTAGCAAGAAACTTCAAAAATAGATTAGAGTTCAGAAATGAAAAATAAAAGAAAACCTGGAACAAACAGGAAAAAAGAAAATTTTATATATTTAAATATTTGATTCTCTCAACGGCACTGAAAAAATATGCGCAGTTTAGATTATTTACAGAAGCACAGTTTTGAATGTTAAAATTTATTTATCTGGAATATAATGCAGATTAAATGCATTGACATACACTTGTGATATCAAATAACCAATTACTTTTAAGAGAAATTTATTTTCAATTTTGAATTTGCATGTGAAATTAAAATTTAAAATTTATTATTTATTATTTTCTCGAATTTCACGTTTAAGATTTCAATTATTGATTTTACAGTAGTTCATCACTTTCTCTTTGTACAGTAATCTACATTTGCTAAGAAATTGTATTATGGCATGAAATTATTTTTCGAACTGAAATTCGTTTTTTTACTACCTATTATGCATTATAACAGAAACATTATTTAAGAGTAGACTATATTTTGTTGTAGACATAATTGAACGTAAGAAACTCCAAACTTTAAAAAAATAAACCCAGTTTAAAAAAACTAAAAAACACCTTTTTATAGTTAATCGAACTAAGTTGTAACTAAATCTTTTAGCAGCCATATCTGGAATTAGTCACAAAATCTGGAAATGGGATCTGAAATTAGTCGCCAGATGCGAGATGGGATCTAAAAATGGGAAATCGTTAATCCTGAGGATCCTGATCAGGACAATGGAACAAAATTATTAAATTATTTTATTGTTCTCGGTCTTGCACAGGTGAGAAAAATTTCGAATTAATTTGACCTTTTAAAATGGGTAAACATTGAGTTCAAAGTTTCCGTTACATACAAGTGAAGCTTATAAAAGGGTGTTAAAAATCGTTAAGGCTAACTACTATTGCTTTCCTATAGACTCCTTAAATGAAAATCTTAAATCTATTTTCCTTTAAAGCAGCGTTTCTCAAACTGTAGGGCACCCCCCCCCCCAGGGTTGCATGATAACTCTAAGAGGGGGAGGGGTGTGTATATTGAAAAGTCGAAAGCAAAAGATTATTTTTAAAAAATTATTAATTTACTGAAAGTTAACAAACAAAATACATTCTGACATAATAAAAAATGAAATACACATTCACATTGGTATAATACACATATAAATGTACTGCAAAATATATTTTATAATTAACTTAACAGTACTAAGTTAAGAACAAATTTATAACAATTGCCATTGACCCAATGGGCTTGTTACATATAATATTATATACAAAAGTTAACACCTATCTTTGTCATTTGTATGGTTTATAATAAATCCCTTAATTGCTGATGAAAAGTTATGCAATTCGTTCCCCAATGCCACCGTTTTTCACGTGGCACGTATGTGATGTATTAAAGGGGCAGGGGATCAAAAGGAATAAATAAGATGCTCTCTGAAATAAGTAAATCCTTCGCAAACACTGTCAAGGTCCTTTTTAATGCATTTCAAAGCGTTCGCAGTAATTTTATGGATGGCAGTGCGCAGAAAAGATCGTACTTCAGAACGACGTATATATACATCCGGGCAATTGAAGTTTTGGCAGAACAAGACGTTTATATACGCTGGTAGCACTTAAAAGTTTAAGTATACTATTATTCAATTCAATATATTGTTATTGTATGGAGGAGGAGGGGCAAGGAAATTATGATTAAATATTGGCTGGCAAATTTTGAAAGTTTGAGAAGCACTGCTTTAAAGGTATTTAAATCAATGTATTTGGAAAGTCAAAAGAACTAATCTTGGAACTTTTCTGAAATTCAAATAATGCATAGCCAATAAAACTGCAAGTAAAGTATAAATTGCATACGGAAGAAAACAAAGAAATTTCTGAGAAAATAGCTGTTTAAACTTATCCACATGTAATTATAAATACATATATGACTGATACGAGCTGATATACCCGTTCTTCGTACGAGTGAGTTGAAAGATAAAGAAGTTTTTAGTGAGTTAATTTAAGTGAATTGCAAATTAAACAAAAGCATATCTTTATAACTTTTATCATATATCTGCATAAAAAAATCAAATTTGCCAAATTTTAAGTCGGTAGGTCTAATAGCTGAAAATGGAATTTTTTTTTATTTATAATACCTCTGTAACCTCCTTGTGGGACGACTTTTAAAACACCCTTTTAAGATGATCAACAAAAGTAACATCTTTTCCAAATTTCAAAGTTGTATATTTAGTAGTTCATAAAAGAATTTTTTTAGTATAATATACGCTCTTAAAACCCTTGAGAATCTAAACTTTATAATAAAGGACTTTGTGCAAAGTCCTTACTTAGGAGATCTCTACTCCAGGAATGGAAGATTGCTAAATTTCAAGTTTGTGTAATAGTCTTAAAACGAGAAAATATTTATGTATACCTAACGTGACCATTTATTCTTTTACTCAAAACGGGACATTGTTTTGCTTATGTCAATTAACAGGTATATATAGAAAAAAACACTTCTTTAAAGCTATTTATTCAGAAAAAGTTAGTTAGCTTAAAAGTTACGAATTAAAAAATATACCCAAAATGTTTAGTTATATTTACATTTATCAGAGGAACAAATTTTCTTTAATATAGCTGGTGAAGATTTTATGTAAGAATGAAACTCTTGGCACGTTTTTTATATTCGCCTTAATTATCAATATCACCTTTAGAACTAAAATTAATAGCTGGGTTTTTTCTCAGATGTCCACAATTTGTTCATCATAGAAAATACTCTTTCTACTGAAGCATTTGTAGCAGGAAAACATAAATATATTCAAATAAAGTAGAAAAGTTTTCATGCTGCAGATTGTTGGCGTGAAAGTGTTTGAATACTTCCGCCCAACGAGTTTCCGTGGAAACATTTAGATCATTTTTATTCGGTTACTTTTTGTGATGTAATGTAGTTAGAAATTAATGAAAATCCATCAAAAACTTCTGTATCTTTATTACTGTCAATATACTCCTTTTCCATTAATACATCCAGAGACTTTTGGACGTCTTCCCATGCGGGGACCATTTTTAAATCTGCCCAATAAAATATCTCCATTACTTTGGTAAGAAAGCAAGTTCGCTGCTCCAGATATTTACGGCTTAATTTACAAAATTCTGCAGCCGTCCTTTTCACAAAGTCTTCATCTATATAAGTACCACTATCTTTTGATTTCACCATTCATTGACGGACCGTAAATGAAAGAGACTGATTGGTTTGAGTCAAATTGTCTTTTAGTTGATTGATTTCTTTTGCAGCTTCAACTGCCGATACAGTCTGACCTTCAAATTTCAATACAACTTTCCGAACAGCTTCGCTCGGATTCCAAAAACGGGACAATTTTGCGTCCCAGAGTTCATTTCAGGGACACCGGGACTCGTAATAATAAAAAGGGACAGTCCCCTGTTCAGAACGGGACGTCTGGTCACGTTATGTATACCACCTCTTTGGGGTCGATAGTCCGAAAACATCAATAATTGTCTACATAGCCAATTTAACCCCTCACAACACCCTGAGGAGTCAATTTTTATAAAAATCTCTTTTGTAGTGGTTCTTTGCTCCATGAAAGAAAATAAAAGCCCAATTTCAAATCTTTAGGTCTAATATCTCAAAAATCTGAATATTTATCTGTAACGGCAATAAACCCTTCGTAACCCACCTCGGGTGTCTATTTTCAATACCGAATCGCAAGTCTGTTACTCTAATATCTTGATGAGTGATTCGCTTTTCTTTTTGATGTGTAACATCTTTACTCTCAGTTGTTGGATATTTGTTGGAGTGATTTCGTGAAAAGGGAAGGAAATGCGTAACAGGAAGTCGGGGAAGCGCGCGCTGTTTAATTTGACCAATCAGCGCGCTTGGCGGCGTCTTTCCCGTACCATCGGAGTGATGTTCTGTTTTTTCTCCTTCATTCAAGAGGGGTCCCCCCCCCTCCCCGAGCGGTTTAAGCCGTGGAATCTTTGTTTTTGTTTTCTCACTTTAGGGTCAAAGAAGAAGCTAAGTCCTTTAGCTGGATCTTGTAAAGATATAACCACGTGGGGTTCAACTCTAGTAGTCATATAGCGGCCAGTCTTTTTTATGTTGTTAAAAATAAGCAGGGATTTTCGGGCACGTGCAACGAACACAATTCTCTCACAAACATCAACGGCCTACCCAACTACTGCTTTACCAAATCTATTTGTCAGTCAGGCAACTTGACGATTGTCCACTCATAGTTTTTTTGAATGATGAACTCAAGCTCGAAATCAACACAAATCGAAATGTTTCGACATCTAACAGTGGTACTGTTATTGACGCTGTTTTTCAACAGTTATTAAATACTTTGAACTTTGAAATCACAAGTGTTTGTGTCATATTTTAGTTATCATAATTCTATTGTGTGCGTGTGTTTCCGCTTTTCCCCAAATTGAACAAGAATAATTATTTTTGATAAAAAATTTTGCATTACTTCTTGGGTTAATTAAATAAAATTTTAATAAAGATATAATTATTCGATAGAAAATTATTTCCAATCATACCCGATTCATTTTTTTCAGGATTTAAGTTACTATTGCGTATTTACCACGATAACATGTCAGATGTTACACATCATATGCGACTACTGTAAGGCTCGTTTCTTTTTTTTTATCTATGTACATAAAAATGGATGTTTATATGTATGATCTCACTTCACATACACTCCAACACCTTTCAACCGATCACTATGAAATTTAACTTGTGTACGTATTTTGTTGTGGAAAAGGTTTTTGTGCTATCCTCTTTGTTGTAACTCCCCACAAGGCGGATCTACATGATATCAACTTCTTCAATTAATCACCAAGTTGCAAACATGATCACCAAAAATGATGCCGATTTGGCTCTATGTCGATTATAATGTTAGAAATGGAGTTGCTTGCGAATATTACCGTTTTAACATAAACTAAATAGAGCAGAAACAAGTATTAACCTATTACATATCCAGATGTAAATTATTTACACTATTATAAGGGTCAATTATACAAAATTTGTAACAATATGGTGCTTTTACTAAGCAGAGATCAGCTTAGGAAGGTGTTTTCAAAAACTGACCTACGAGGGAGTTAGGGGGCGTTATAAATTTTAAAAAAAATGCGTTTTATCAGCTATTAGACCTACAGATTTAAAATTTTGCAAATATTATTTTTTGTTCAACTGTTATAAGTAAAAAGCTTTTTTTTGTTTAATTTGCAACTCACCTAACACTAAAACATTAAAAATTTCTTCATTCTTCAATCTGTATTGTTTAATTTCTCAATTTACCCGTGTGAAGAACGGGTGTACCTGCTAGCATATACACTAGCTAGAAAAAGTCTGCTTTCACCCATAACAAATCATACAGCAAAACTAAAATTTAATAGAAATATAATTTTTTTTCTTTCAAAGTTTCATGAATTTGTTTACTACTATTTAAATATTGAACATGCAAGAATTCGTAAATTTTGAATTAAAATTGCGTAAAATAATGGAAGTTTTATAGCAAAGCACACGAATAGTAGGCAGAAAAAGTCTGCGTTCACTATTTGAATACCCTTTGATTCCTGGAATTTTTATCAACAGGCGTTATAGGTTAACGGAAATTTTGCATTCAGTTATCAAGTAAAATAGCTGAAGAAGGTTCTAACGCAATAAGTTTTATGCTTTTATGAGATACGAAGCAATTCAAGGATATGGAAAATAAAAGGAAGAAAAGTTGGATCAGTGAGCTTAAAATCAATGTGAAAATGTGGTAAGATGGAAAAAGTCGTCGGGATACAACAAAAATCGTTGTATGGTAGTATTCATCTATCTAGCGTGTTATTTATAACTATAAATCTCTACAGAAGTTTACACATCCAAATCTCGTTGAGGTAGTCCATCTAAACTCACAATCAGAAAAAAATGAAATATGATATCGATAGTGAAAAAAAATACACGTTTGACTGCAACTCAAATAACAATAGACATTTACGAGAAGTTTAAGGAAAACATTTGTGCGGATACTGCAAGAAATATCTTGAAAAAGGCCGGATAGCGTAGTCGAGTGGCTCACAAAAAGTCTTATATTTCAAAAACTCACGGATAGCTTTTACAAAAGCTTCCAGAGTTCTGGAGAATTGTGATATTCTCAGAGAGAGCAAATTTTGTATCTTTGGCATAAAAGATCGTTAATTGGTATGGAGAAAACCTTGTACAAGTGCTTCAAAAAGAACATTTAGTACCAACGGTAAAATACGGTGGCGTTGGAGTTATAGTGTGGGGGTGCATGGGGAGCAATGGTGTTGGCAAGTTGGAGTATGTCGAATCAATTATGAACAAATATGATTACCTTAATGGCCTAAAAAACCATTTGAAGGAAAATGCCACCAAACTCGGCCTAGGATTGTTCTTTCGTTTTCAACACGATAACGATCCTAAGCATACCGCTGAGATTGTGAAGCTTTGGCTCTTGTATAATGTCCCAAATCAGCAGCACATCCCCCCGAATTTATTTGATTTGAATCCTATAAAACACTTGTGAGATTTACTGGAGTGTAGAATTCGTCAACACAATATATCTAGCAAGTATGCGCTGAAGAGTGTTCTTAAGGACTAAGGGGAGAAGATAAGCGATGAAGAATAGACTTAATAATTCAATGCCTAAACATTTTCGGGTTCTCAAAAGACTGGGTTATCCGAACCAGCTATTAAATAGCTCATTATCCTTTTTAAATAATCTTTCTGGGTACTACTAAAACAGTGAAGGCATGCTTTTTCTACTTGATTTTTGTTAGTATCCCTATAAACCTGTCTTTATTTTAAAAGCTATGAAAGCAAACTGGGTTTACTTAAGTAATTCTCAGTACTTGAAATAAACTAAATAAAATATAATTTTTTTAAAAATTTCAAATTCCAGTTTTTAAATTTTTTCCCGTTGTTTATGTAAGCAATTGTGCATGAACGCAAACTTTTTTAGCAAATGTATATAAAAGATTTCCCTATTATGTTGTATACAGACTTTCTAATTTTCGACCAACACTACTTATTGTACTTCTATTTTTCTTTACTTCTGTTGCTTTATTCAAAATGTAGGTGCAAAAGTGAGTATGTGTATGCACTCTCTTCCACAATCTTCATCATTTAGACTTAAATAAGATAAGTTGTAATTAGCAATTTATTCAGACTACGATTATATGCTGAGATATTAATTATAAACAAAAATTAAATAATGATAAAAAAGTACAGTTTCAAAATGTTTTCTAGTTAAAACTTCTAGCAAGAAATTTAAATTGAAAGAAATCTTTGTTCCTCTACATAATTAATAAAAGTTAATTAAAGATTTTTTTTATTGATCATTTGGAAAATCTACATTTTACTAGAAATACTTAAAATATTTGTAATGTTGCCAAACAATTTATGTCTTCTTTGCCTATTAGTGTTTTTTATCATAAAGATTATATGATTCTAAACTTTATAAGAAATATTTTTTACTATCATTAAGTTAATAGTAAAAAAATGTTTTCAAATATAGAGATCAAAAATACATTAGATGAAAAAGAGCAATTATATATAAAATGTTTAAAAATTTTGCATATATAGTTAATCATATGTTTGAATTTAAACCTGACTACATTCTCTTTAAACCTAAATATAAGTGAAGATATGATGAATAAAAATATGATGTGTCATACATTTAAAAAAATATATATATCATAGATTTTACCTTTAACACTCGAAACACACTCTAAAATTAGTAAAATTCAAGCGTTTTAATTAATTGTATCTATGACAATAGCGTTTAAATATTTTTTTTTAAATTCAACTATCCGAAGAATCCAAGAAAATTGCTTTACCTTAATAAATTAATATATAGACGGAGTTCACAAGTTATTTCACCTGTAAAACATGTTTATATATTGCACTTATATTTGAAAATTTATCTGATTCCTGCAAAACATTATTACATTAGGTTTCATATTTAGTAAAAATAAAATAAGTTTTGATTTAATAATGGAATCAATGAAAACAAAGTATTTTATTCAAATTTCTTGAGAGATTAAGGAAAATTAAATTCACATCTTTAAACACAAATACTAGATAAAATATTCGGATTAGAATAAAATAAAAATCATGTAGAAAATAGTGGAACTTAGAAATAGGGAAAGAAAGTGCGTAAGAGTTAATCAATTAAATGTTTACAAACGCATCACGTTAAATATTTGTATTTAAAAAATCTTTGTAAAATAAAAAAAATAAATTTCCCAATTTGAATATTTTAATGCCTTTTGGCGAAAACTAACCCCAGTAAAAAGGAAACAATGAATGTTTATTCTTATTCTAAAAATGTTATTCGCATTTAATAAGTAGGTTTACTTATTTTTAAGCCTAATGATTTATTTATCAATTGTTTTGCAGGCTTTATCTTTAATATCATAAATATTACTTACAATTCTTTTTCTTTCTTTCAGCTTTAGACAGTTCTGATTTTATTAAATATTAAAATCTAGCTATTCTGTAAATAATTCTTTTAATCTTGAAGTTATTATTTTTTAAAGAAAAGATATTATCATACTTGCAAATAACTTTGGCGTATTATAATGAATTTAACATTTTCCATATTATTTAAATGCTTATAAATCAAGAAACAAATTGTATTTTTATTCCTTGTATAACCGCTGGATTTCGATGTTTATTATACTGAGCAAACAAAATTTTAAAAGAGTATTTTCTTTTCATTTCAGCTCTTAATGTGGATAAGGAAGAGTTCAGTTTATATTTAAAGAGAAATGCCAATATTTACGGGGGAAAAGTGTTTTTAAATACTTGAACATAGATTAAAACTCTTTACTTATTTACTTTTTAATCAATCGCTCCTTTGAAAAAGTAAATGTTAAAGCATCTATCAAACAAGCTTCTGCAGTTTCTTGATAAATATTACATTTATTGTGCAGTGATTATGCTTATTTTAGTAGTATCTAATGAATTAAAATATATTTTATGGAAAGGAATAATATATAAATTTTAAATTCAGTAATAATTATTAAATAGATGAAAAAGCATTGAAAACAGAAACGTAATTCTGTAATAATCATTAGTATATATATTTCGACATAATTTTTAAATTAAAATGAACTTAATTCATTCGATTTTGTTCGGAACCGTGATTTTTAAAAGCGTGCAAACGAATATCTTTGTTATATTTAGGGTAACTTAGATACGAATGCACGTACAAATTTGTTTAAAGAATATTATTACAAAAAAAAAAAATAATGCAATTTTTTGGTAAAAAAAAGCATTTAATAAAAAAATAATAATTAATAAAATATAAAAAAAAATATATTGATTTTCTAACATGTGACAACAATGTAATTTTCAAAATGCTTATTAAATATACCGTATTTGTCAACTTTCGTGTTATTTTTCTTTGCATATTATGTTATTCTATATTGTTTTATTCTGCACATATTTCACATTATTGTGTTCAGGCAGCTTTACTACAAAAAATATTTTAGTCATTAAGATACTAGTAGTAGATTTGAAATCAGCATAAAAAAATACATTAAAACCAATAACAATATTTAAGATACTGCGATAATTTCACAACGAAAAATGAAGTCAAACACAAAAATTACGCTAAAAAATGAGTGTGTTCAGGTCTTTTTGCCACCACTGTATGTCAGTTGAAGTTGCTTAACTTCTGCACCACGCTGAAGTATGGTCTTGAAACCCTGACAAATTTAAACTTTGCTCGGCTTTTCCCAAGCTGAGCTCGACAGGAAGAGTGTAGGTCGGAAAATTTACGCAGCACAATCGGTCTTTTACAAATTATTTAATATGTACTTTTAAATGGTTTCGAATGGTTTTGTTTACTTTTCTAGGTAAGCATTAAAAAAAGTTTATCATTATTTTTTTTATCTTTTGTCATGAATGAAAGCCATGGAAGGCGTTAATGAGCATAGGACTCTTTTAAAAAAAAACGAGGATTCTTTAGTTTAATCAGGACTCTACTTTATGACTGTACAGATGTGCAAAACAGAGACTTAAGACTCAGACTTCTCCTCTTTCACATGCGAAACTTCTTATGAAGGAACACCAACTTCCGCTACTAATGACTCGCCGTGCTCCTATACAGTTTTGCTCCACAGTCGCTACTGCCCTTCCATCTAAACGGCTCAGCGTAATTAACATAACATCAAATAAGGCTGATGCCATTCCTGACGAGCTTCCTGTGCTCTGGAAACGATCGAAAAAAGATGTCCAGCGAATGAGTGGCTCCACGCCGAAACTGACGGCTACAAACATCATGCTAGAAACACACGGAGCCGGGCACGGTATGGTTCTGTCGGCTGTTTTAGGGCTCATTAACAGTGGAAAAAAACACCACAAACTATGATAGCTAGGTGTTGGCTATCTGTGAAGCTGCAATACAATTACTAGCTATGGATCTAAGCTCCTGCAAAAGTTGCCTTTTTCATAGACTCCCCAGCTGCATTTTTGGCTTTAAGCAGCAATACACCAACTGAATGCCTGTACACAAATCAGTGTTGAACTGAACTAAAATTGCGGAGCTAATCTCATATGCCTGAACTTGTGGCCTTACAGTGGTCCCAATTCATGTTGGGATCCCCATAACGAGTAGGCCGAAAAAAACTCAAGGAGGGAGCCGAGTCGTATCAACCGGAAGTCCCCTTGATTCTCAGAAAAGCAAAGAGCATTTTTTCCACATTCATCGACAAACATATTACCATGACCCAAAAACCAAGAGCCTTGGAAAACTCTGGCCACTGTGGGTTCAATCCCGAGGCACCTGGAGAGAGCCGAGGCTGTTGTCCGCTTTCGCTAACCACCGGACATGACTTTTTGGGAGCACACCTCCACTGCCATGACCTAACTGCTGACGAGGCCTGCCCACTCTGTGGCCATACCAGAATGGATGGCGACAACCTGCTCCAATGCATTAAACTCGATGAATACCCGACTGACGGCATTGTCAGTCGGTACTGGGAGGCTCGCCGTCAAATGGTCAAGAAGAGAATAACGGGTGTTCAATAAATAAAAAACTTTATGACTGGGAGATCGATTTTTAAATTTTGAGCCTAGGTGAATTGACTTTAAAAAAACCAGATCCCAATCTGCGAATTTCTACAGTGCGCCACCATGGGGAGACTGATTCGCGACAAAATTTACGTGCATCAGTTTTTTAAGGGACGTTTAGAAAATCCTGGAAAAAATTCCCCACGTAGAACTTAAGTAGATTTAGCTTAATTTTTTTAATAGAATGATTAATTACAAGTAAAAACAATAATTGCTGCAAAAATTTTGTAACTTTTCTGGATTTTTTCTTCAAAAAGTTAACTTATATAAGTAAGAATTTTTCTATGTAATATTTATTACTATGAGAATTCTGCAAGTTAGTTGTTTCTTGTTGTTGTTGTATTTGTACAACAAATCTATAACTACATTCGTTTTTTTCATGTCACACGTTATAGTTACGCTTTCTACTATTGCAATTCCTTTTAATTACAGAGGTTTTTGATAGTGAACTTTTGATTTGAAACATTATTAATTATTA
Organism: Trichonephila clavata; assembly: GCA_019973975.1. NCBI lineage: Eukaryota > Metazoa > Arthropoda > Arachnida > Araneae > Nephilidae > Trichonephila > Trichonephila clavata. Next base: position 32,674 of record BMAO01004582.1, read on the forward strand.
ATAATATATTTTATATTAATTTTATTAAAAATCTATATTAATAAGTCTAAAGAAGAAATTTGAATTGAAATACTTTCTATTTAAACGCAAATGTATTAATAAAATACATATAATACAATTTGAATAAAATTTTGCTGTTTCGAAAGAACTTAAAATATATTTTTGAAAATTACAGAACTATTTATCTATATCAGTCGCATTTGTATTTCATTAGGAAAATCATAAAACACAAAATTCACTAATAAGTAGATTTTGATGCGTTACCCTGAAAATCAATTGAATTGGTTCCATTAAATAAATTATAAAACCATTACACACACCGAAGTTTCATTTCTGTAACATTTATTAATTCTTCTCTTTTATATTTTCCCTTATTTAGGTTGGCAAAATGTATGGTCCCCGTATATATTTGGAAACCGAGAAAATTTAGTTATTTTTTTTATTTGCTCTTAAAAGCATTTTGTTAGTTTAAATGTATTTCGGTTTCTAAAAACGAAGAAATTTTCATGTCTTTTTGTAAATGACGAAGTTTCAATTCATCAATTTGTTCCACACTTAAAAGTATTTATTTTATGAAATCTATTTGAAAAATTGAGAATTAAATTTCATTTCTCTTTTCTCCGCTTTCTTTTGGAATCAATGTGCCATGACGACCAACGAACCACTGACCTACGAATTGATTTTTTCCAATTTTAAACGACTAAAGAAAAGTATTCAAAACGACTACACGTGGCCAGCTCTCCATAGACCGTTTCTGAAATCGTTGTCCCAAGGCGTTGGGCTATAACGATTTGAGCTTTTTGAAAATCTGGTTAATCAACTTCTATTCCCAATATTTTGTTAAACACTTAACGTGTAGAGACACAGTTTTTTTTCTCTAAAAGAGCTGCTGATTTTTATTTTTACTTTTGAAGACCTAGTACATTCCCCAGGAGCTGGTATCACTTTTCAGTGCGGCACCATATAAGCGATACCAATTGCAGCAAGTAATTGAGGCCCAGTTTCCTCCCTAGAGGGAGCTCTGACGTTGCGAAATTGTGCTTAGGAATTTAATTTTTTCGAGAGCACCCAAGCCAAACAGGCACTCAAGAGAGTTCTTACATACCGCATAATCATTCGATATGGACGCTGTAGATTTTCTGCATCATGAATATCCACCGATTGGGCCAGAGTCTTACCCGCAACCTTGGGTGCAGAGGGACAACGACAAACCAACCCCACCACCCAGCCAGAAGGTGGCTATAAATACTCACGTATCAGACATGCGTACGTCACATTTTTGGCCTTATTAGGCTAATCTCTTTAGATGAAATGTAGCAGCGGCTCTTTGGTGAAACTAAATTTTTAAGAAAAACTCAATTACAGTAGTAATAATTTAAAGCAGAAAAATGAATTAAATTCCATAAAACTTAATTATTTACGAAATTTTATTTTTGCATGAAGTTTTCAAGTGATGTGTAGTAAAAAAAAAATTAAAAATAATAATAATTATTATTATTATTATTATATATATATATATATTGTGTTAAAACTCTGAGGATGAAAGGAAATTGTACTAATACGCAAAAAAAAATTATGAAATAGACTTTTGAAAACTGTAATACATTCGAAGGAAAGCTGAAAACGCATGTCAAAAATATCATTTTAATAGATGTATTTCCGATAAAACTTCATTTAATTTCATGCTTGTGGCAAAAAAATTTCAAGAAAATCCTTGCATATGAATTAACTCAATTCACACAATTTATATAGTTCAACTACTTTCAACTGATTTTTTCCTAGTAGAATATTTATTTATTTGTTCAATGTTGCTGCAATCTCTACTGACGGATGTAATCTATTACATTTGATTGCATCATTTAATCAGAATTTAATTAAATGATGCACTATATATTAGATGTAAATTTGAATGTTGTATGTATTTGTTTGGGACTTTCACAAGTCACGGTTTCAATCACGTCGTTCCAAAATTGTTTGCAGAGAGTTCCATTGATGCGTCAACGAAACCGTTAGCATATTTTTGGCAAAAAATGCAATATTCATAAAATTCAGTTTATTGTGAAGGATTTTTTTTCTAAAATACTCTTCTTAAGAAAAGGCACTCAAGTGTGGGTGTGAAGTTTTCCAATTATATGATTAGAAGCCAATAATCGAAAATCGTTCTCGCGAATGTTAAGAAAACTATTACCGGATTTGGTGACATATTTTGATTTGATAACATTTAAGAATTGGTTCTGAGCAAATCAACAGCCAAGGTGGAAGGGGTATTACCGAGTTGTTATGAAATTAAAAGTTTAGTGTTTTAACTATTAGACTGTTGGGTTCGAAATTTCGCAAACATGTTTCTTTTGTTGAATAGTAATTCGCTTCAGACAGGTTTTGAGGAAATCATTTCCCAATTTGTGGGGTTACGGGTGAGTAAAAGGTAAACATATTCAAAGTTCAAGTAGAGTTCTTTTAAAATAAAAAGGTAAGGGCTGTAAAAATATTTTTGAATGCAATCAAAAGCTTAATGCTAAGATTTAGATTTCCATCATCTTAAAAATTTTGAGATATTTACTTGTCTCACTTAATAAAAATAAAGACAAAAATTCCGTTGATTAACTGGATAATCCTGCTACTAATTAAATAAGTTTTGACTTACGCCTCAGAGACCAGGACCTTGACAAAAAAAAAAAGAATAAAAGATTTTGGCGACTTTTTTGAGAGGAAAGTCCTGTGAACCATATTTGGTGTTCTCGATAATAACAGTAAGAAAAAAATATATAATTTTGAAATATATAAGATTTTGATTAGCTTTTGTCTTATTCAACAGGACATATAATAAGAATGCATAACGAACAACATGTGAAATTTTTATTACAACTCTCTCTAATAATAAACCAAAGGAAAAGCCCAAAAGGAGATGGAAAGACTGTATGGATGAGGACTTTGTCATTCTAAAAGTGAAGAACTAGAGATAAATTGCTGGGAGAAGGCCGAATAGAAAAAAACAAACTTCTGAGGAAGGCTCAGGCCTACAAAGAGGTATCATGCCAATAGTGATGATAACCTTAAAAAATATATATAGCCTTAAATTATCATAAAATATCAAGAGAAAGAGGTAGGTAAAGTCTAATATAAAAGACTGAATTCGCTTTTAAGTCATCAATAAAATGTTCAGACTCATATTAGAGCTTACAACAATCGCACTCTTAATTGGAGACTTAAAACTTAACTAGGAATAATTGTATTTAAACTGAAGGTTTTGATAACTTCACAAAATAATTGTAACCAACATGATATCCAACAACTTTTTCTACGGATCTCATGCAATTATTCTCACAATTACTAAAAAAACTATTTTTCCTTTAGAAATCAAAAAGAAAAAAAAATGTGAACACACCCTTTTTTATCTTTTCATTTAACAAAATTTTAATTATCTTATAAGATAGTTGAGAACAAAAAAATAGTTATTTTGAGTTAGGAAAGTGAAATGATTCAACTTTCAGTTAAAATATGAAACGATTCAACTTTCAGTCAAAATATGAAATGATTCAACTTTCAGTCAAAATATGAAATGATTCAACTTTCAGTCAAAAAATGAAATGTTATTTTCCCATTTGAAGTTTTTGATCGTATTGTGGGTAGTCGGTCAGCATGTATTTCGGCTTCCGCGTACAAAAACTTCGGAGTTTCAAAAAACCAATTTCTATGTTTTGAACAATCTCCTACGCAATGATAAATTTCGAAATATTTTTTAACATTCAAAAAGTGTTTGATTTTTTTCTCCGATTTAAGTACTCCATGTACATTCTATGCTTTCTATACATATTTTGAAGGGTAAAAAAGGTTCTTATTTGGAGAAAATTTCTATTCAGAAACTAAAATGAATGGTGCAGCATTAGTCTAATAGGTTTCAGAACATACACACATACTTTTTCTTTAGCACCCCTCATAAAGGGAGTACATTATGATTTTAAAATGTTAATAAGATGAATACATGAATAAAGAAATCATTTACTGCTGTGATATTGATCGAAAAGCAATCGAGAGTGTCTGAGTTTTAAATAAATTTCTAAAACTTTCTAATCATCCCATGTATTCATGTTTTTTAACTATGTTTACTGAAACACTAATAAAAGCTCTCTCTAAAAACTTTATGGTGATGTCTTTAAACCAATTTTAAGACATATATTTTAAATTATTTTATGTTTGTCATTGTTATGTTTTGCAATTCATAAATGATTAAATTCTGTTGAGTTTATATTTCATACAGCACACTCTCATTAATTAAACGCAGTTATGTACGCAAATATTCACAGCTGAAATATTTTAGTCATATAGATAAGAGAGTTCTTGGTCAGAGTCAAGAGAAAGAGATTGAGGTTTTAAGTTACTCAACTCGTTAAAGAGCCGTGAAAAGCTAGTGCAAATGCAGATTTAACTTAGTTTAATGTTATTTGAAAGGATATTATTTAATGTGGGTTATGCAATAGTTTATGTAGATTTAACTCATAAGACGCTAATTAAAAACTGTATTCAGCACTATGAATATGATTTTGTGTAAGTTACTTTTCCCGGAAAATCAATTTTTTTCGTCCTCCTATACTTTTTTCTTTTTAGTTTTTCTTCTTGAGAGGGAAACGAAGAAAAAGCATGTTTAGTTTTTTTTTTTTAAAGTGCTTTTCATTTTTAAAACATCTATAGTACTGATTTTTTAAGAAGAATGGATTCATATAGGCAAGGAATATTTTGATTAATTCTGATATATCGCGTAACGTGTCTAATTGTTTTACTTCGTACTTAGTTTCTAATTCATCGTAAAAACAAAGTTTTTCAACTTATCAAGTTTTAAATTATATGAAATAATTAGTGGTCTGCATCATAACTTTTAGGGGTGTAGCGTCGTCTCATACACGACAGTTTGCTACCCCTTATTTCATTTTTCACACCCGGAGGCGAACAGATTCGACAGACGTTTTTTATTCTTTCAAGATTAACTATAGATTCTTCTCCCACGCCTTGAGGCGAAACAACTGTCTCTTGGACGGTTTTGTTGCCCATGTGTTTACTTGGGGCACTCTAGGCTAATGATTCCACCAAATGGCCTTTTCTTTATGGTGAAGTATGGAAGAGAAACACCTGTCCATTATTTTGTTAGCTCTAACATGTAACCATGCTTACACAGATAGAGAAACGAGTGTCGGTTTTTGTAAGGAAGAAAGGTCAAGGATGGGTATTCTCAGTGTTGAAGTGACAGGTCAATTTATAGACACTTTATTTGTACGGTGACATGAAGAACACAGTTCCGAAAGGCTTTTGTCCCTGACGACCAATGGTGGTTAGAACCAAGTCTGAGGGTGTCGGGTGATGATTCGTGATCCTCCATATCTGGCATCGTAGAAGGCGCGAGGAAGATCACCCAAAGGGTTTAAAGAGACAAATCGGTAGATGACCGGGGGCTTTTTGCGATTCCAGAAGAAAAGGTTATGGACAGTCAAATCCCTGATATCTAGAGAACTAGGATCGGTGAGAATTGGAAACTCGCGAAAGGCTGATAGGCAGTGGAAAGAGGAGTTATCTGAAAAATTTAGCAATTGGAGAAAAAAGGCGGTGGGAAGCAGGATCCCCCTGCGAGATGACCGATGAGAACTTTAACTTGACTATTTTAGTAGAGTGTGGACATTACGATCCAGTTGCAGACTTGTGAAAGCGAGCCCAACAGTTGATAGTGTCCAGTTTATTACAACTGAATTGAAAAAGATATATCTTAAACATATACTATACCGTGTGAAAATAAAAAGTAATATTTTAAAAGTTGTGTGACTCCTCTCGATACACAGGAATTAAGTAAACTTGGGAGCACGTCGTCACAGCGGTGAAAATTATAACATATTAATCTTAAGGGAAGAAAAGGGAAACGAAAATATCTTAAGAAGAGAAACTTCTTGTAATTGTCTGTAAACTTACGGAAAAAATATATTTAAAATATTTTTTGTTCTAATTATAGTACAAATAGTATCAGAGTTGCCCTTTACCATATAGAGTAAGTTTCGGACTGCAATTAATATTTTAGATGGCAAATATCAGCAGTACTAAAAGTTTAAAACATTTTGGTTGTAATTAAGACTTTATAGTTAATTAGTGAATTCATTAAAAGGTCATGGTGTGCAACACCTAAATGACGAGGAAAAGCCAAGAACCCTTTCAGATGTCCTCCTTGTCCACATTACTCTTTTTTAAAACCATGGCTTCCATCGCCAGCAACTTCCTTGTAACTGTAAAATGTAGGTGATTAAGATGAAATCCATATTTTATTCACAGTATTATGCCTTTTACAAAAACAGGTCATAATTTTTTTTTAATGAAAAAGTACATTTTTTTTAAAGTAAAATAATAATTATTTTTATTTTACGCTGTATAATACAGAAGACAACATGTGAAACTTTTTTATGTTAAACTGAAATGCATTCCTTTAAATTGATTGACTGGCAGATTACTTTTTCACACTGCGCTCCGTGATAACTAACGATGACTGTTTTTAGATACCTTACAATTTTAAACCACAGTCAAGTCTTAAGGGTGATATTTGAATATGACACATCGTTTGATTGTGCTGAACTCATTCTCAACATTTCCACACTAAAGCTAAAGATAGGATTTCGAGCTTTAACAAATATTTAGCGAGTGTCAGCTTCGTTAAGGGACGTATTAGTTGGAAATGAGTGCTGGCATTTTACATCAAGTTATGATAAGTATAGGTTTTAGAATAATCTGAATGAATATAATCGCAAAAAAACAATGCATAACATTTTATGCAGTATTTTTGTCTCAAAACATAGCACATTAGTTTAGACATATCAATTCATTGCAAAAAGGGAAACAACAACAAGGAAATTAAATTTAAAAAAGAAAAAAAATCTAGCTATTCTTCAATGCGATAGTTGGGAATGTTGATTTTTTATAAATGTTTTTAACACCTGTGACATTTTATATAGGAAAGAGGTACTGATGTTTTAATATCTGTACTAACTGACTTTTCTTGTGTCTTTATTTTAATATTATTAAAGATTAAGAGTGTTTGCATTATTACAAAATTATAATCGCTTTTTTAGATATAGTTTCAAATTGTGTTTGAAAATAAATTTAAAATTCTTCAACTGTTATTTTGAAAAATGTCATTTTTAGAGTGTTTATTGACTACGTAATGACGTCTTGTAACAAAACTCACATTTTGGTATTTTGACTACTTTATATGAAATTTATCTTTTTAACCTAATAATAATATTTCTGCTATTCAAAAGGAGAAATTATTTTGCATTTTTTTTTATTCTACTAGTTCAAAAAAATTTGTATTCTAATTGAATTATTTAGTCATTATTGTTATTTCGGACATAGCCTATGTGTTGTCTTCTTTCGAATTATAAACTTTTTCTGAATTTGTTCATATTAAGAGCTTAGAAGTCAAAGTATTTTTCTTTGAACCTTGCAAATTGGTATTTCAGTGACATAAACAATGAAAAATGCTATTTAATTACACAAAATACCGTTTCAGGGGGAAAAGTTAACAAAACACTGTTCAGTTACTTTTGGGGAAAAAAGTGTTGACAGTTCCTTCTTAAGTTCCAAATTAATTTTATTCTTCATGATTACCATCGCATCTCAATTTATACAATTTGTAATGGGTATTAATAGATGAATAAGATTTATGTCTTTGCGCTTTCTAGTAAACAAGAGATCCCAGATTTTGGCTGATACTAACCTTGATATTACAATGCACATTTCCTTTTTTCTTGTTGACGCTGATTGATGCGCATTTTCCTTCGTGATTCATTTCGCTTTCTAAAGTTTGTCTAAATATTTTTGGTGAGATTGTTTTTACTTTTTCTTGCCAATATCGCACCGTCGTTGGATTTCAACGAAAGTAATATTGACTTAGAATATTTCCCGGAAAACGATGAATACGACAGTGAATTTGATACGGTTTAATTATTTGTGATGAAGATGAAGGAATGGAGAAAAACTGACAATTTGCTTATGTAACGCATGTAGAAAAACTTTTTCTTCCAAGGCACATTTTGAGCAATTTCACAAAGATTTGTAAGTTTAATTTTAATTATACTATTTTTTTAAATTTTTTCTTACTCTTGAATTTTGTAACTTAACTTTTGTAATTTTATGCAATGTCAATAAAAGAAAATATACCTTATAATGTTTCCTTTGCAGGTTCATTTTTATATATTTAAGTTAGTCATGTATCCACATGAGGTTACAATGGGAATTTGCCCTATACACAGTATGGATACACTAGTGGTTAAATAGTACGCTAAAGGTTAAAATATATATAGAATGTTTCTAACGGCCGCGATTTGAGGAAATTTTAATATGTGATTTTTACTATGGTCTATTACAGATTACAAAGTCAGAGGTGGTGTTTCTTAAAAAACTATTCTAATCAAATAAATTGAGTGCAAGTTTAATATAATGATTTTTCTTTATTTCAAAAGTATTAAATATATTAATAAAACCATCACTTGAAAAATCAACTTTAGGTACAAAGTCTAACGCCTGCTATGTTAAATTTATCAGAATGCGGCTAAACTATATAAAAAATATCCTATTCTGGAGCTTTTTTTTCTTGGACATTGAAATTTAATTTCCTATTTTCGCTTAATCAGTCAACAAAATAATGATCATAGGAGCTTTAACGCTGATATCAGTAAAATGTGCAATTTCTTAAATAAATAACTTTTCTGTATAATATTAACTGCATTATTATTTAATATATGTATAATTCTGTTTTTCGGTATTGTTTAATCAAAATGCAGATTATTTTTCTTGGTACATCATTATTTAATCTAATTTGAACTATTTCAAACATGCTGGTATACATAAACCTTTGCCTTTCTTTTTTCAATGGTACGGTTTTGAAATCTTTAGCAATTATTTCGCCAACTTTATATGATGTGTGGTGTCTGGGTCCTATTTTGGACCCAGCTCACTCCGCCCGGCGCGTCTCTAAGTGTGGGAGGAAACATATCATCACCAACAAAAGCCATAATAACAATTATGTTTATTCAAGACTGAAAAACACTTAAACAAACACAAGTTTAATTATAAGTAGAAACCTAGGAGTGATTCCCTAATACGTCGATTAATCCTAACACTCAATTCTAATATTCAATTCTAAGTAATCTCGGCTATCAGAATGGATAAGGAGACGAACACTTGCTAACCTCAGGTCGGTACTGAATCTATTTTCTTCAATTGTCAATCTAACAATTTACTCTTATTATTTATATCCATCAAACGCGCGCTAAGTTCGTGAAGTAATTTACCGACGATACTTACGTGACAGCTTGGCAACTCCTTCTCCCGTTACAATTACAAAATCTATTTATATATATATAGACTTTATATAGTCGAACTAATTAACATATAACTGTCTCGTGTTTTTCCTGAAAAGGCTGTGAAATAGTATAAATGCTAGCCCCAAAGTTTCCCAAGAGGATTAGTACTGAAATCTCGCCGTCACAGATGTAATTTTAATTGTAATGTATTTGTACTATTTTTTTCATACCCTTGGTTAATTTGATTCTTCAATAAGTTTTTAAAATAGTTTTGTGTCTTTGAACTGCAAAATGACGCTTTAAGATGTAAAATGCTTGTTGCTGTCTCATTTCACTATTACAAATTTTTTATTCACAAATGACACAAATGTAATATATGAATCAATTTCGTTAATATATGAGAACCTAAAAATCTAAAGATTCATTGGGATGATATCTAAAAAATATTAACTCATTTTCTTATTATGAATACCTTTATTGTATCTTGTTTACTTGCTCTAGTACTTTTGTCACTTTTTACCATTTTAAAAGTCCAGTTTCCGTTTCGAATAAGATTTTTCAATGATTATCAAATTTTGTCAGAACACTTTATGTAAGCTTGTAATGCTTGTCGGTCCCTGCTTCCCTCTGATCCCCCTTGCTACCCTCGGAACAGGCTAGAGGTGTGGGAAGAATTGAATAATCAGTTGACATGATTCACTCTAATTATTTTATTGACATATAATATCAAGCAAGCACAATAATAATCCAATTAAGAAATTTGATCAGTATGTAGAGCGCGACGGCAAGATCCGTTAGACTGGGGGAAATATTACGGACCCTCAACTGATTCCACGAAAACTTATACAAGCTCAATATAAAATACGTCACGCACTAATAAGCTAACTTCTATTTAAATAAGGATCATGATACCTGTACTTTTATGAAGACGAGTCCTACAGTTTACTCTTTGAATGCAATCTTTATCCAGATTTAATCACCGTCGAGTGATCCTCTCTTAGAATTCTTCAATTGATAAATTCAGATTTGCCCTTAATAAATTTACGATCCTCCACTCACCAACTAACTCTCAAAACTCACGATTACAGAATTTATGTAATATACTTAATTTGCACAATCACGTTTCCTTTCTTCGGTGAAAGTTGGTTGGTAAAACTATTTTCCCAGAAGATCCACAAGTGGTTAGTCATAGACGCGTATAGATCCGTCAAAAATTCACAAACCTCCGAAATTCTTGGAATCAGATGATGACTGATCGAAATAATAATGACTTTTCCTCATAAAAAATAACTTCAATTAGAATTATGTAATTTACTATATAAGTTGGATTTTTTATATATCTATACAAATAAATAAAATTGAAGTGTCTGTTTGTAATTTCAAATTAGCAGGTATATACGGTACTTAAATCAAAAAATCAATTTTTAAAATTTTTGTCTGTCTGTCTGTTTGTTCCAGCTAATCTCGAGAACTTCTGGTCCGATTTTAAAAATTCTTTCACCGATGGAAAGCTACATTATCAGGGAGTAACATAAGATATATCTTATCTCCATAATCCTACGGGAACGGGAGCTATGCGGGTAAAACGTTGACGTTGCTTACTCCCCGCCGAGTTGGCGCAAAATTATGCAATTGTGGTCAATAATGGAAATTTTAATAAAAATGTTCTCATTTGTAATAAATAACTGAAACATAGTGTAATTTAGAATCTTTACAAAAAGCAATTTTACAAATGGTTTTTTATTAAACGTCTAACATTTTTTACGTTACGTTTGTTAAATGTCACACTCAAACATTGAGAAATATCGCCAAGTTGGCTAAGAAGTTCTCTATTCCGATAATCCCAGATATTTTAATGCAAATTTTCTCCCACTTTTTAAAGAGGGAAACGAAATAAAGTTTTAGCGAATTGCGCGCGCGTGATATTGAAAATTCTATAGTAATATTATTTGACAGTTTCTTAAAAAGTTTTGATTACTTTAGTAGTTTTAATTAGTTTGATTAGTTTTGAAAGTATTTATTACTTTGAATTTTTTTTAACCTAATTATACAATATTCATATTTTGCACAAAATTTTCACTTATACTGAACCTTGATATTTTACATGGAGGTATTACTTTGAAGATATACTATGGAGACATCCATACAATATCACTCGCCGAATAAATTTAGGGAGCTTTGCGCAATACTTATTTCATCTTAGGCCTTTCTAATTCTCAAGCCTTTTGGAATAAGTACAAATACTACAATGGCGGAAGATATTTTGTGACGATTGCAGCAATTTCAAGCAAATATGCCTTTCAATGAACACATCTACAACGAAACGCAATAAAGGTTTTCAGAATGGTTAGGAAGAAGCTACATGATTTTAGATTGATTAGTCCTAGACGTGTCGACGGAAATGGCTTCGGTAATGAAATTGCTTGAGAATTAAACTACGATTTTGTAGCATTGCAACATCAAGTAACAGAATTTATCCCTCAATTAGCTCCAGGAGAAAATGATTTTTTCCAACAAGTGTTACACAAAATAGAATCCGGCAGTGGTGCACTCTTTTTTTCTCGACGTTTTTGCTAAACTTATTATTTATGACCATCGTAAGAACTCAGAAGATAGCAATTGCTATGGCTGCTTTTGGTATAGCCACGACTTTACTGACCAACGGTCGTACTGCCCATTCCGTTTTAAAATTGTCATTTAATCTTGAATTTGAAGATTCACTCATCTGAAATTTCAGAAAAAATAGCTCTCAAGGCAGGAAGCTTCCTCAATGTCAGCTTTTAGTGTGAGTTGATAGTACGATGTCTCACAAGAAAGCTATAGAAGCATTAAATCAGGATTAACGAGATAGTACAGATATTGTAGAAGGAATGGTACTTTATTATATATTGGCTGGTGAATTCAAGCTTATGGGCAAAAGTTGAACAATTCAGTCTGAAAACGAATATGAGAGTGCATCTTCATAATGACGTAGATTCGGAACATTATGCAGAGACGCAATTGAAAATCGGTTATGGATGTTTGGACGCAAACGCTGGAGGTTATATTTTACTTCCAGAGAATTTTGTAATGTAAATCTTATTGCTGAAATTTACCCGGGCTTGCAGCAAAATTTAAATTGGGATCAGTGGTTGCAAGCAAGATCAATATTGTCACCTAACAATGACATTGTCCATAAAATCAACATTGAAAATTTAAAAGACGTGCGGGGGAGAAGGTGGTGAAGAAATATTTATCAATTAATACAATCATGGATAAAGAACAAAGTACTTGATATCCCACGGAGTTCTTAAATTCACTTGAACTTTCGGGTATACCCTCACATAAACTTCAATTAAAAACTAAATGTACCAGTTATACAAGCAAAATCTCGATGCTCCTCGACTATGTAAAGGAACGAGGCTTTGGATCTCAAAACTGATGCAGAATATACTTGGTGCCAATATTTGAACATATGTCATGAAAAGGGTTAGTGTTATCATACCTCGAATTCCAAGTATCCCCACGGACCTACCGTTTCAATTCAAACGAGTTCAATTTCCAGTTTTAATGTTGCTTTTAACAAAGCTAACATTTCAGGTAGCAGGGGTGCATTTAGAAAAGCAATGTTTTCCCCATGGCCAACTATATGTAGCCTGATCGGTGTGCCCAATGCCCAAATCTTCACATATATACAACTGACGGAAGAACATATGATATGGTATACAGTAGCATCTTAGAATAATATTCTGTTTTGAGCTCTTTTAGAGAGGAATTATATATTAAACGTAGATACTTTCGATTTTTAAAGATATTAATAGTTCAAGTTATTGAATTTTTGTTGTTAATTATTATAATAAATTGCGTTTTCAGTTTTTTTAAACTAAGGTCAATTTTAGAATTTTTAAATTTCATTGGTTCCAGTCAAGCAATAAAAAATTACCATGTTATATTATTTACTTTCTAATGATAATGATTACGACTTTGACAGTTATTTAAAGACATCAACGCGAGCGGAGCCGCGGGTAAAAGCTAGTATATATATAAGTACCTTTCGTTAATATTTTCTTTCCTTTGCTAATTTATTCAGTATGTATAACATTCTAACCATTTTAATAAACATGTACAAAACTATTTAAATGATATTCTGATTTAACTCTAGAATTCCAGTCCAAAGGAATGCATTTAATATTCAAATATGCAATCAATTTCTCTAACATGGGTATATTTATGTGAGGAAAATTAATTCGGCTTCTGTGCTTGTAAACTTTTGAAGTGGTCAATAGTTTTGATGGCCGTAACAGATAATAATTAATTCTGTAAGATTTGTGTTGCGAATAATGGGTTATTCAATTCGAAGTTGATACGTAACAAAATCGCTTTAGAAGGAATAATAAACTTCATTTGATACATTTTCATTGATACTGGTTTCATTTTATCGTGATCAAATGAAATAATTAGGTGAATCCTTTATTGTAGTTCTACGCCTTCATTTTGTTTTATTTTTTTATTATTTATTTATCATGTAAAAAACATTGATATTTAACTGAATAGTTATTAGTTGAATGTATGCAGTGTTATTTTGGCAGACATTAAATATATTTCAAAAATATAGCAAACTACTTTACTCTTTAATAAGTAAGAAACAATGCATATTACTTCAAAGCTCTTCCTCAATGTTTTTCTGTTAAATATTAAATGACTCTAGTATATACTAAAATATGTAAAGGGAAAATTAGAAAAGCAATGATTAATGTTATTAATACAGCTTCAAGAATTATATTTAAGTTTAGATTAAATCAAAGAATATGATTTTTGTGAAGCACTATCGTAAACCAGAATATAGCTATTTTAATCGTAAACATAATCATGAATAAGTATTGCTGAAATTTTGAATATTTATGATAAATGTTAGATTCGTAAATTTTTAGTTTTAATATAGTTCACACAATGCTAATGCAAGTAATATTTAAGTATGGATAAACAAATGTTTTATTTAAAATCTCCGACTATTTGCGAAAACATTTTTCTAAAAAAATTGGTGATATGGTTGTTTATCTATTTTTAGATTTATTTAGAACATTTTAAGAAAAAATAGGCTAAAATTAAGAAGAGAACAAGAAATTATTATTACTAAATTGGGAAAACACTTTAGAAAATTTACAAAAATTATATAAAAACGAGGCTCACTGTACAAAATGTTTAAGAACAAATTTTCATTTTTTTCAATTTTGGATGTGTTGCTTAGCTATTCATTTTTGAAATGATCTCTGAAAGAGATATTTTAATTTTTACAAAAACCAGAGCACTTTATCTTAGTTATTATATGAAGTTACTCAAATAAAACAGCGACTATATTCACATGAGGGACTGACTGTAAATTTTGTAATAAAACAGTGATTGGTAAATCTGAAAGTTAAAACACTTCTACAATTAAACAGAACATACGCAAAAAATTACAGTTAATTATTTGAAAACTTTTTGAGCAATCAACTGTCCCCGCTTAAGTATTTTTTTAAAAAAATTACACATTTCGAATAAAACGTATTTTTAATTATGACATCTTGCTTAAAACTGTGGCATCTGCCTTTACTAAAACACTTGCAGTTTTTTATTATATTGAATGGAAAATTATAAACTTGTATTTTTTATAAAGTTAATAAGATGGCCTATGATAAAAATAAAAGAGTGTCAATTTTAGGCAAAATTCACAATTTTAGGGTAGCCATCCACAAGTTATTTAATAAGCCTGCACTTCAAAAGAACGTTAACCCATTCATTGTAAATATATAACCATTTTCAGATTATTATTTACCGTAATTTGTTAAATAATTACTTAAATATATTTGGAACTACAATTCTACTTTAGATCTTTGCTCGTATATATATACAGTCGACTCTCGCTAATTCAAACTTTCAATAATAGACCTCTCGATAATTTGAAGTATATGCTTAACCCCCCCAGAAAAACTCTTGATATTTCGAACTAAACAATACGTTTTAGTACACTTAATATTTCGAAGTAAAATCTATGGCCGGTCAGAATACAACAGGCAATAATTAGAAGTGATCTAATAAAACCCTCGAAAATTGAAACACTCACTATCAAGTAGAGTCCTGTAGCAAACAGGTTGGAGCTTACATGTTTTGTGTTGCATTGTCTCTGCTTGTTTCCCCTGTAACGTAGCCCTTTAAAGGACATCGGAATTGACTCCGATAACAGTGAACGAAGCTAAAGTGTCACTAAAAAAACCGCGCATCTTTTTCCTTCAAAATCATGCTGATGTGGACGTCTTTCAAGCTTCATTTATTCTAGAAAAATCTATTGACAAACTTAGATTGAATGCGTTAAAACAAGCAAAGATAACAGATTTTTTTGTCAAAAAAAATATATAATGTACAGTATATATTCTTTTTAATAGTTTTTTGTAATATATACATAAATGTATTCTTTTCTTTCTTAATCTTAAATGTACAGGACTTTTAACTTCTGTCTAATATTTATACTGTTTATTATGCACTTTTTAAAAATACGTTAAAATAATATTTCTATGTACACAATTGTTGTTTTATTACGCAGTTTCAAATTTAAATGTGTTAGGAAAAAAATTTCTATTCGTGAATTTTGGGTGTTTTTTCCTACCCTCTTGATAATTCGAAGTTTTTCATTGGTCCCTTCAACTTTGAATTATCGAGAGTCGACTGTATATATATATATATATATATATATATATATATTTATATATGCAGTATAATAAAATTAAATAAAAGAATATGATAAAATTGTACTACCCCCAAAGCTAAAAGATAGAATCCAGATTCTGGGAAACATTACTAGAAAATAAATAGTGGAAATGATATTGTACTAGATTTGGATAAAAATATACATAACAGGAAACAGAGGTAGAACTTTTAAAATGGAAGAATCCAAAAGAGTCTATGGACTAAATGGAGACATATTATGATTTCTAAAGCCATCGTTGAATTAGAACTAGCACAATTAGGGTTAAGTATTGCTTTATGGATCCCATACAGTAGAAATTTTCGACATAATAAAAAAAAACAGAGCCATTTTGAAAAGTTAGGCTAAAAACTATCACACATGTATTTTGCAACAGACAGTAAAATAAATTTAAAGTATGAAAAGAAAGGTTTCTCTCTCACAGAAATTGATGTAAAGAAAAGAAAAAAAATTTAGGAAAAACTAAGCAAGAACTTACGTGTAAAAAGGCTAACCAACTGAAAAATAAAGACAATGCATTCTTATTAAAAATCGCGTGCAAAATGACGCGTTTATATTGAAGTGTTAAAATATAGACGCAAAATACAGCGCTGCCAGATAGTTTAATTGTAATTAAACTAAGCAAACGATATCATATTGAAATGAATAAATTAAATTGAAAGAAACTGAAAGTTTTAAGATAACATAGAAAATTTAAAAATGAATTTACTTGGATATTTGTAATACATGGAATTATTGCAAATTTTTTATAATTACATTGTTTTAACTCATTATCAGTAACAAAATCATTTTTCTTTTTATAAAATTTAAGATAATATTTCGAAAAATAGATAAGTGTATGTTACTACACCAGAATGGCATTTTTAAAATGTTAAAATCAAAGAAGTCTCTTTTTTCAAAAATATTACTAATTAGTAAATTGTTCTTAACATTTAAAGGAAGGTCTAAAAAGTTTGCTGACTCATTATTGTAATTAGTTTTTAATAATTTCAAATATTGCGAAAAATGATTAAAACTATATGCATAATCTACTATATTACTAAAGATAATCAAGTCACCTATGTATCTAGAAAAGTTACAATATTCGAAACTAGTAGCGTCATGTTCATATATGTGCAAATAAATATTGGCTAAATAGTTACTTGCAGGCCCCCTTGAGAAGTCCTTTAATTTGCTATATATATATCTTAATGTAAAAATACATCATATTCCTCAAAATTCTTTTTTCTTGCTTTACTTGCAGTTTTACTTTTTTTTGGATGGGTAAGATTTATAAAGTAAATTGATAATAATTTACAAAAAGGTATTAATATTTACTTTTTTAATATATAGTGCTTATGAATTTAAAATTTATTTTATGGGGCTTATAAATTATATTGAAAGACGAACTTCTATATGAAGAATTTTTCCTTTAACGAACTTTTTTTCTGGATTAAGCGACTCCAATAAATAGCGGTCTGACTGTATATATAATTTCATATTTAATTTAATTAAGTTTAAATATACATATATAAATAAAAGCTTAAGATTTGTAGCTGAAGTTTGTGTTTGACCTCTATTGAAATAAATAAATTTTTAACTTGAATTTATAAAGGAAGTTATCGTGAAAGTGTTCAAAATGTTACGTGTGCTTTGAGTAATTGAGCTTTTGGCTTTGGATAAGAGCACAGCTTTATACTGATAGCGCAGAAAATAGATTCTTCTAATCTTGTGTGGATATTATATTCGATCTTAACTGATGCTTTAGATCTCATCCAACTGTATTCCATTAGCATAACGAATACATATTTTAGTATGGGCCTTTATAAATGTCTGTACTGGAGTCATCTGTCTTCACCGCTAAAGTAGGTCACAGTAATTAAAATGTAATTAAGAAGAATATCTCCATTTTAAAATCACATTCACTGATATATCTCAATACCTTGGCATTTTGTCTAGCTCTTGTTCCGTAAGAACGATTTCCAATGTCATTTATTATCACATTTTACTTGCCAAGCGATTACGATTACGATATTCATCTCTCGGAAAATTCGATGTTTATCGTCAGCTGACTGGCACATAAACCATTATCTGTAAAGAGATTGGCTCTAACCTTTTGAAATTCAAAACTATTTCATATCTCTGGGCGAATGGGAAATGCAAAGTATCTCGAAAAGCGTTTGGTGCCAAGGCGAGTTGATAAACAGGGGAATAATTCATTTCCTTTTGCGCTAGATGTCAGATAATTTGTGTCGAGGCGATTAAAATTGTCGCCAAATTCAGTTCTGATGGCGATAAGGATAATGTTTAGGCGGTATCATAATTATCTGTCGTGGCAGTTCTCGGCGGTTGAACTTTTTGAAAAATTGTTCGAAGTTATATTTCGCTTTTCATTTTTATTGCCCCGATTAAGCCCCGTAGCTTTGTGGCCTGAACTTTGGTCGATTGTTGTATGAAAGCAAACGAGAAAAATGACAGTAACTAATTGTAATTAGTTTTGAAATTACTTTTAAAAACTTTTTTGGAATGCTCTTTTTAACCGAAGAGGAAATGTATATTTGTGTAATCCTTTTCACAAACTGTACTGAAATTTCTCCGATTAACTTAATAGGTCTCATTATCTTTTGATTCAAAAAACGTATAACATTTTTTTTTAAAAAAAAAGGAACCTCAAAGATTAAATGTAATAGAAAAAAATGTACTATAGTGTTATATGTAAGCTTTATCCTATAACGTGTTCATGGACTTTTTGCAGAGATATCTCAAAATGTGTTTCGCTTGGGATTAATATCCACGTGAATAAAATGTTTCAGTTAAGTTTAAATGTTTAAGCATTGTTTTAAATAATTGATAAATTACATTACATGTAATATCCTTAAATGTTTTAATTATTTTTTTAAAAAATTTAATGACGATACTTTAGTGAAAGTGGTGATTATATATTGTTAGAAGTATTGATTGGAATTTATAATGCAACAGCTTCTTAGACATCTAAAACTGAAAGTAACTAGATATATCAGACATAAATGATAACCAATTATCTATAAGTCAGTCCATGGTAAAGTAAAAATAATGACAAGTGAAATATAATAAATATGAATCAGTTGTGGTTACTTTACCACAGCTACTTTACTCAACCACAACAAAGTGGTTACAGTCGTGAACTCGTGATCAGCATTTTCCATAGGTTTGAATAAATTGGATTATGGGATTAAAGACATGCACACACAATTTGTTTCGGAAAATGTTTATCGTTAAATAATTTAAGACACATTGTGCGATAATACTTTATATATATAATACTCTCCCTCTCTCTCTCTATATATATATTTAAAAAAGGATGTTTTTATATATGACCTCGCTTCACTTCAACACCGTTCAATCGATCACTATGAAAATCGGCATGTATATGTATTTTTTGTAGATAAGGTTTTCGTACTGTCCTCTTTGTTGAAGCTCCCCACCAAGTGGCGCTATAGCATATAAACTTCTGCACCATTCAATCAATCGCCAAGTTTCCAACATCGTCCACAAAAATCATACCAATTTGGCACTATCTCCAACATTTCGCTATGTTTCCTTTGAATCGCCATTATAATGTAAAAAACGGCGTTGCTTGCGAATATTACAATTTTAACATAAAATAAATAAAATAGAAAGTAATATTAGCGTATTAGAAATCCAGATATAAATTACTGTATTTTAAGCGTTCATTATATATATATACACGAAATTTGTTACATTGTGTAACTTTTGCTGAGCAGAGATCAGCTCAGGAAGGTGTTTTCAAAAATCGACCCACGAGCGTGTTACGAGGGCTTTATAAAAAATAATATCCTTTATATCAGCTATTAGATCTACAGATTTAAAATTTAGCAAATATGATTTTTTATTCAGATGAAATATGCAAAAGGCTTTTTTTTGTTTAATTTGCAATTCACGCAAAATAAAATCTTTAAAAACTTCTTAACTTCTATATTCTTCGAATTTTATTGTTTAATTATTCAATTAATCGTGCGAAGAACGGGTATACTAGTTAGTATATATATATATGTAACATCCTGCTTTTTGGTTTAAACAAAGCATAGTGGTTTAGTAAGTCTCAATATTAGAAGCAAAATTGCAAACAATTTTTATTAGAAAAGAAATTTATTTCGTCATTTTTTTAGGTTAAACCTAACAATCATCTTTCGATAAAATTTGAAATATAGGTAATGCGTTTTTAAAAGTTATTAAAGTTTACTAAAATCACCAAAATATACTCTAAATTAATTTTTTTCTTCTATGCATATACATTTTCTAGAGTACAATTTGGAATTTGATAACAAAGTTTTTTTTTTTAAACATACATACTAAAAATTAGTGGTCATTTTTAAAAAAACGCATTTTTTAGTTAATAAAATACAAGCAAATTGTTCTCTCTTAGACTATTAAATAACATTTAGTTTTCATTTTTTTAACAAAATAGTCAAACAACTAATTGTTTTAACCAACTCGGGTTACGTTATCAAAACAATTTATCTTCATGTTATGGATTTATTTACTATATATTGCATATCATACATGCAAAATTAATTTTTAAACTTCGTTCAGTCTTTGAACACGCAGCAAGAATTAGTTTTTATCCCCTTGAACCAAACATGTTTGTTAAGTACCATCATGCATTGTTATTTTTTAATTGATTTTACCATCACTTAACACATTTTAAAACATTGTATGTGCTTTCACACAATGAAAGAAATCATTTACGTCTATTTTCAATATAAACCTTGCCTGAGACACAATTATCGAAATAAGTACCTTGGAAAATAGTACTGGAAATAGCACGGCACGCAGTGCTATTTTTCAAAGGTATTTCTTTTGTAACGTTTTATTATAAGTAATTTGTTCCTTATTAAATAATGTGTAAAGAAATAATATCAACCGATAACAGGCTCTCAAAGATTTCAAAATACACATTCATCGATATTTATATAAGGGCAAAAACATAAATCTAACTAAACTCATTTCTTTTTCGCGTGACTATCTTCATTTCAACGTTTAGAAATCCTAGCAACGTTTCTCTTTTACACACACTCTTATCATTTCCCACACGAATGGCAGAAACTAAAGCATTCCATGATACCACCTCGGCACTGGGACACTAATGATAAAAGTATGGTAAAATGGGACGATAAAAACTGCAATTTCTGTACATCTCAAATACATTCCGGAATCCGGAAATGATAATTCAATGATATCCCAAACTTTCCCTCTTTTGATCTACAATTCATCAAAACTTATTTTCTTCTGCATGATGCTGCATTCTGTACACATTCACATTTTAAATTTAAATGATCAACCTGTTGTATTTCGTTTTTCCAATAAATATGGATGGAATATAAGAATATGTAATAGGGAACGGAAGGTTGGGTGTGTTATTTATGGGCAACTTTGATGTACATTTTTGAGAATAATGTTGTTTATTCTATGAAAAATCGTACTACGTGAGTAAATGTGGATATACCAAAGCAAGTTATTTGGTGTTTGATATTCTGTGTACACGTGCGCGCGCGCGTTTGTATCGAGTACGTGTTAATGTATAGATATATGCATAAGTGTGTATGTATATATATATGCATGTATGTTTTATTGTAATAACAAGTTAGACCGCACATTTCTCTATGAAAGAGATTTAAAGTATCTGGCTATGTTCGCACACTCACACAGAATCGCGATTTTTTAAATGCGTATAAATGAATATTTTTTCATAGTTATAGCATCAATTTTGAATTAAAATATATGTATAAATTTACATTACGAATATAAATACAATAAAAAAATACTGTTTAAATACAATGTTTATAAAAATGAAGACAAAATTATACATTTTCAAAAACTACTTTTACAGAATATACTGTCCATAATAATATTTTGCTTACATACAAAAGGTTCTTTATACTTTATGGAAATTATTTGGATTATTAATTTTTGATCTATAAAGACTGTATATTTCTGGCAACTTACTTCTATATGGTAACCATGATTCTTGATAATAACTCTAGTGTTAATTTTAAATGAAAGCAAAATTTTTCTTAGTATTGCCACGTCAATTTTACTTCCAATCTCTTGAATCATTTTCCAAAGTCATTTCAATGTTCTTGAATGCCGTTTTCCTATGATTAATTTTAATAAACGGAAAGCACAAAAGTCCATTGAAGAAGCGTCAGATAATTTTACAAGTATGTCATCAAATGTGATACACTTTATACCTAATTTTGATTCTTTCTCAGCTAAATGAGGCATTTGACTTAGACGGGTGAATGGGGGCTTTATCCATATAAAGCTAAACTTTATCAATGTCCTTTTCTTATAAGGCTGGAATTTTTTCTTCGAATGTTAGTTCTAAGGTAGTCTGCTGATAGTAAATTAATTTTTGGCTTTACTAGAAACTTTTTTGATTTTTAATTTGCTGTTCTAATAAAATACTGCTACTATCATGAATTTTTTTGGAAACTTTTCTGTACACTAACGAAGCCATTTCGTATAGTCATTCCCATCAATTGAGTAATAGAATATTGATCTTCTTTTATTACAATTACTTGAATATATATACCCATTCCTCATTGAATGCTATCACATATTTCCACTTTCCAGCAGCAGCGTATTTGTCATATAATTTTCTACACTTTGTTTTTCTTTCAACAGTATGTTTTGGCAAAATTAGATGAACTTTAAGTTTAAACGTCTAATTTTAAATCTTTATGAATGATTTTACTTACAGTCCCGGAAGATATTCTTAGTTTCAATGCAATGAATCTTTGAGTAGGGGATTTTCTTTTAGAATCAGAGACTTAACTTTCTTGATAGTTGCCTGTGATCGAACAGTCGTAGGATGAGGTTTCGTATTCATGTTTTCAATTTTACTTTCAGCTGGATATTCTTTCTCTTCAAATTTAATATATTATAAATACATTTTTGTGAAATGCAATAAAAAGATTTTCACACCTCTTTATTAATTGTTTATACAAATATTTCTTCTCGGAAACCGTAATTACGTAACCTTCGAACCATCTATCAATTTTAGGGGCCATTTTCAAAATAAATCTTTTATTTTATACAGTAGAACGTCGTTTATCCAAATGTTTATTATGCGGAGTGTCAAATAACCGGACCAGTTTTTGGCAACTACGTGTACTGTATATGAATAATCCTTGCTGTAATGTATATGAATAAGTATATAAGTAGCCTCGCCGCTTCAAAAATGCTTCATGCCTCCCTACTCTGTACAAGACGCAAAATAGTGCATGGGTGAACATGCCCTTTTTTAAAATTGTAATATAAATATTTTATTCCCAACGTCAAGAAACTTCGTGAACGTGAAGGGAAAACAGGCAAAGTTTTACTGATTCTCGATAATGCTCCCTGTCACCCACCTGTCAAAGTTCTCAATCTAATTAATGACGACTTTAGAGTGATGTATCTTTCACCAAACGTCACTGCGCTGGTGCAACTAGTGGACCTAAGAGCCATTATAAAAAACTCAAAAGAATTTATAGGAAACAAGTTTTAAGGAAATAAGTTTTGGCAGAAAACGACGAAGAAAGAGTTGGTGCTTTTGCTAAAAATCTCAATATGAAGGACACCTGCTACATGTTAACCGAAGCGTGGGACTTACTCGAAAGACAGAGCCTGAAAAATGCATGGAATAAGCTATGTCAGATTTGGGAGGCGGCCAAGATTTCAATGCCGAGCACAAGAAGGAGATTACCGACTTTGTCCAATCGATCCCAGGCCGTCATGAATGTGATGAAGGCGATGCAGAAACCTGGATGGCATGCGATGCAAAAGACTGTGGATTTGAAACGATGACGAGATTGTGACTTCTGTGTAAGAAGAATCCGACCCTGTCGACAATGAAACGGATGAGGACGAGAACAACAACAACGACAAAAGTAGAAAGGGTCCATCAAATTCTGAAGCATTAGCTATGGAGTGGTACAAACAATAATCACAGTGCTGTCCTATTCAACTACTGCTGCTCAAGAGAATCAGAGACCTTTCAGCGAAAAAACGAAGGTGTACAATAGTACAGAGAAAAGTAAGTGATAATTTTCCCTATAAAGGTAAAATTGCGACATTTTGCACCTATTTTGTTTTTTTTTCAAGCACGTTTCCCGCTTGTGATGATTTTCAATATTCGTAGAGTGTCCGGTTTCATATAATGCATGGATCGCATTCCGTTTTCGGTTATCCGAACTGTATCCGGTCCCAATTGATTCGGATAAACGACGTTCTTCTGTATTGTAATTAAGAGATAATAATTGGCAAACATATATTCTGCAGTTGCCAAAGATTTTATCTCAAAATATATAAACATTAAATAAATTATAAAACCGATTCCATAAAGTGGGAATGACCTTCTGTTTAACCACACAACTTCTCTATAGAATCCGAATACGAAAAATTTGCCCTATTTTCAGAGTTATCAAACGAAATAATAACCAATGTTCTTTGTTAAAATATTCCTATTCTGGTACCTGAAAATATAAATAAATCCACTTCTGAGTTATATATTTCTGAAAATCACTGTTCTTGAGATATAAGGTAAAATATTATTTTAGAAGCATTTTCCATCAAAGAAAAATATGCTTTTTTTCCAATTTTTGTCCAAACATTTCATTTAAATATTTTTTTTCTTTTTATAACGATTATCTTAAAACAGAGTTTTACATGTAAATTCAAATTTGGATGAAGCTAAATATGTTAAAAAGTATTCATTTATACGCTTTTTCAAAACGTAGTCCTTACGTTTATGCGTTCCTATACGTAGTCCTTAAAGAAATATAAGCATTTATTACAAATGAAAATTGTTATTTATTTTCTGGTACAATATTCCATAATTTTGAGTTTTTTGAAAAATGCATGGATATAGTTTATGACACTGTATATATGACGTCTTTTCTGATATTTTCATAAAAATAAGCTCTTCCGTATTTGAAACGACTCGGAAAATATTCTTTCTTCATTTAAATACTTAGAGTATGCAATTTATTTAGGGAATTATAATAAAAACGAAATATTAAATTAAAATATAATGTTCTTTAAAGTACATTCAATCACAACAAAAATATATGTACCTAGAAGAAATAGAGCTAGTGGCAGAAATATAATCTGATAAGAGATATGCAAATGATTTGAATTTTCGACGCCGATCAGACAAGGGTGAGTGCATTATGCACATATTAGAGGCCCATTTGGGAGAGTATAAAATCATGATTGATCTTGCTATAGGATTATTTAAACAAATCTGTTGACTTGGATGGGCGATTTTGTGACTGAGATACTTTGGAGATGTAAACAGCGACAGAAGGAGTAGGAGAGTTTGAGAAGGATAGGCCTCAGAAAAGCTGGTAGCAGAGGTGTATCAGCTTCTACTTCAGTTATAGAGAGATGGCAGTTGCTCTGTGTTGTAACAATGGATAACAGAAGAGATAATCTACCGTGTGGTTAAGTGTCAAAACGTCCCGGAACATTAATGCTTGGGTTGATCGCGCAATCATAAGAGCAGTCACGTCCTCATCAACAACGTTTCTAAAATCGGTTCGAAACATTTAACCACGTTCCAGACATGTGGTGGTATCAAGAGAAAACCATTCAAAGACGACTGACTGAAGTAGGTATATGGAATCTAAGACCGTTAAGACACCTACCACCGACTCCACGTCATAGGCAGTGTCTATTGGATTTTTACTGACTTCGAGCAAGCTGGAGTGTGATGTTTAGCGATAAAACCCGATTCAGTTCCAACGCTAATGACCAGTCAATACGTATGCGGAGGCAACCAGGTCACCTGTTTGACGTGGCATTTCTTGTCGAAAGGTCTATGGTGATTACGCAAAGCGTGATAGTATGACGGGTGGTTTGTTGCGACACATGACCACCTGTAGTCATCCTTCAACGCACTTTAACGGCATGCTGTTACGTGGACGAGATTTTAACTTCAGTTGTACTATCTATGCTATGAAGTCCCCCAGATGCCATTTATTAGCAAAACAACGTTCGTCCACATACTGCGTGACTCTTTCAACAATGTCTTCAATGATATGACGTACTTGCACGTACTTGACATCTTCCAGGTCACCAGACTTCAAGCCAATAGAGAACGTCTGGAACTTGTTTGAAAGACAACTGGAGCCACCCCGGTTTTCTAGTGTTAACTGCCCAGTTGAAATGATTATGGTATATTCTTCTGCAGGAGATCATAGGAAACTTTATTGATTCGATGCCTCCCTCCCTCCCGGGTTTCGAATTGTATAGCTGCCAGATTTAGATTTAGTACCTAATTTACATTTATCTATATCTTCTGAATAAAATAATCTGTTTTGCTAAATTTGTAATTATTTTTTTCCCTTTATACACTACACACACCTTAAGTTTCATCATAGTTGCTCATTTTCTTCTGAGTGCACATATTTTTTTGTGACAGAGTACATTTAAACATGCTTGATTGTTTGTAATTTCGTTTTGGTTATTTATCATTTGTATCATAACGTAATTGGTCTTAGCTCGTAAAAAAAAGAGAATAAATACGAAAATTTAAAAAAAAAACATAAAAAGGCAAGAATAGTGTATTTATTCTTGTACTTAGTTTTTTTCATGTAAATACATTACATTTCGTAATGTTCAAAAATATAAATTTGTGGATGGGGTAATATCACTTTGGTACGAATTATATTCTTTCAAATTTCTTAAGATTTTCAAAAGAAACAACTCTTATTCTACAAAGATGAAAATAAATCTTTATCACAAAACGATCAGATGAAATGAGAAAATATGTTTCTACCTGTTAAAATGGTTTATAACCATTTTAAACTAAGCTTATATATAATTCGCATTATATATAAAAATAAATTGCTATTTTTGCTTTTCTATTAAACACCAATAAATTGTTATTATTTAAGTTAATTTTTCAAAAGAAATGTTTTAATACTGTGTTTTTAATAGTCTTCATAATGTCGATCTCTTGTTGTTATTACTAAACCATTGACTTTAAAAATATTGCTATTAAGCATATCGACACTTCATTGTAAAATATTCTTTCTAATAATGAGTGCATACCATGGAAGGTATCTAATGACAAGTTAAAAATGAGCTTCATTTCTTATTTTATTAGCATTTAAAAAGAACCATTTAGAATGTACAGCATTTGGAAACTTATTAGATTCTGAAAAATATGGTGATTGAACTTTTCAGATGCCCTTCATCTAGAAACGAAAACAAATTTTTCATTCGTAACAATGGCAAGTTACGAAAAGTTCGATTCGGAAAATACATCAGGAAACCCCTTCTCTATTTTACTTGAGATATAAACACTCGTAATAGTGTTACGAGTTAAGCGATGAATGGCATCGCTTAAGAAATTCATAAGCAACATGAAAGAGCGCCTTATCGGCAATTATTTGAAAAAGATGGAAATGATTTTTCTTTCTCCATAAATTTCCGCCCTCTCATTTACTTAAACCTTTATTTCGGAAACTAGATTGCAAAGTTAATCTTCCAAAGATCCCATTTTCACCAAAAGACCTCATTTAAAAAGATTCTGTGCATTAAAAATGAATAGTGAGACGTGTGATTTCCAAAACCATTGTCGAAGAGGAAATAACAGCTTTTGAGTAATTTTATCACTTTTACTGCGAAATGGGACAATAAAAGCGTTCAAAGATCCGTATATTTGGTACAAAATCAATGGAAAAGATGTTAGTTTGTTGGGTCTCTGTAATAAATGTTTATTAAGGAGAAACCCAAGAACGAAATGTATTTCTTAAAACGATTTGTTGCCAAATGAAGTTCTTTTATGTTACATGTGAAAAATAGTATTGTTTTCAGTTAAAAGATATATCAGTTTCTTGTATTTTTCAATGAGTTTTTATTCAAGGAGTTTTTAAAGTGTGAATAAATGCAATCAAACAAATAGTATTAAAAAGATTTCATGCGAAAAATATAATTTTTTTGTTAAGTTTTATTTACAAGGGTTGGAATTTATTCAAACTATTCGTCTTTTAGAAGATCTTTTTTTTAATCTTTTTTAAATGATCTTTAACAATTGTAACAATAATTATATGCATAAAATTTTCTATGTAACTTTAGCAAAATAATCTGATAACTAAGCTTAACGTCCTTTCAAAAGATAATGAAATTATATCCCGGCATTTTTTTAGTTAAAATGAAGAATAATTTTTAAATGCTGTTAGCAATTTTAAATGATATTTTAATCAAACTGCAATTTTATCTTTTGTGTTTTAAGTAATTTAAAAGTTATTATATTCGTTTTCATAAAATCTACAAATGCAGATAAATTTATATGCATTTCATAAATATTTGTTTAAAAATATAATGCGCAAAATGTTTAATCGATTAAACTCGCGCCGGTCACATGATAAATGCAATCACGTGTTCTCCATTGAATTTAAAACTGACAACAGAATTTTATTTGTTGTTCTAATGTTGTTGTAAAATGTAGCTAAAATTTTTCATTTGACAAAGGTTTTCACGTATTAAGATTCTTCAAAAGCTTTTTCAAAATTAAATATATTTCTCAATGTATATATATATATATATATATATATATATATATATACTAGCCGTTACCCACCCGCTTCGCTGGGTATTCCATGATGTTTTATAAATTTATACTGTTTATGTATATATATAAATTATTGATATATAAGTCCTAGCATTAATAATTAGATTGTATTGAAAAATATACACATACCTGTAATTATCACCTCTTGATAAATAAAAAAAGGGCAGAACCCATCTAATTTGCATTTTCTAAAAATCTTTAAAATTGAAGTACAGAATGATGTTTGCTCTTTCGTAGCCCTATAACCAAGTGAATTCCCACAAAACCAATTTTCGGTGGATCTCTACTCCGTAAATTAAACAAGCAAGCTAAATTTCAAGTCTAAATCTAACGTAAAAAAACGAAAGTTTTACTATCAATATCCCCGTAATCCCGTTGACAGCCGTTTTCCAAAACAACCGCTCTTTGCGGATTTCTATTCAACAAAAGAAAAATGCAAACCAAATTTCATGTTTATATGTAGTTCTTGTAGTTCGAAAAAAGGAATTTTTTTGTCAATACGTCCCAGTAACCCCCTGCCCCCCCCAGGAGTTGATCTCCGTAAAATACTTTCTAGTGGATCCCTATTTAACAAAAAGAAACATGCTTAACAAATTTCAAGTATATATGTCTAACAATTAAAAACAGGAATTTTTTCCTATAACTCCTCTTGACCCACTCAACCCTCCTTGGCGGTCAATTTTTGTTTTACTCGTTGTTAGGGGAACTCTATTCCATGAAAGGAACATGCCTACCAATTTTCAAGCAGGAAGATCTAATAGTTTAAAAATGGAAATATTTATCGTTTACGCCCCTTAATTTCCGGAAATTATACTTAGTAGTTGATATTCACGAAGCCTATTTTGTAGCGGTTCTCTACTTCATGAAAGGAAACTGCTTATCAAATTTCAAGACTACGTTTAATAGCTTAAAAATGGGGATCATTATCTATAACGCAACTTGGGGGTCTGTTTTCACAAAATCCATTTTCTAGGGGAATTGCACTCTATGAAAGGAACCTTCTTACCAAATTTGAAGCCTGTGCATCTAATAAATTAAAAATGCATAAAAATTATCAATAACGCCCCTTGAGCCACCGCAACACCACCAGGGGTCGATTTTCACAAAACACATTATATAGGGGATTTTGATCCATGAAAGGATTATGATTATCATATTTCAAGACTGTACATCTAGTAACTCAAAAATGGAAATAATTATCAATAGCGCTTCTTAAGCCCCGCAAAACTACTTGGGAGTAGATTTTCACGAAACCCATTTTGTAGTGTATCTCTATCCTGTGAGAGGAATCTGCTTACCAAATTCCAAGACTGTGCGTCTAATAGTTTAAAAATATAAATAATTATTTATATCTGCCCTTAACCCGAGCAACACCCATTAGGGGTCAATTTCCCCAAAACCCATTTTGTAGCGGATATTTACTGCACGAAAGAAACATTCTTACCAATTTTCAAGCAGGTAGGTCAAGTAGTTTAAAAACGAAAATATTTATCTATTACGCCCCTTAATCCCCCTCAACGCCACTTAGAGGTATGTTTTCACAAAACTCATCTTATAGCTGATCTCTACTCTATGAAAGAAATCTATTTATCAAATATAAAGACTGTGCGTCTAATAGTTTAAAAATTGAAATAACTATCTATAACGCCCCTTAAGTCCCGCACGGCCACTTGGGGGTAATTTTTACGAAACCCATTTTGTAGCGGATCTCTACCCTATGAGAGGAATCTGCTTACTAAGATTCAAGACTGTACGTCTAATAGCTTAAAAATCGGGATTTATAACGCCCTTAACCCCCCCTCCTCAACACCTCTTGGGGGTCAATTTTCCCCCAAATCCATTTTGAAGCGGATATTTACTCCATGAAAGGAACTTGCCTACCAATTTTCAAGCAGGTAGGTGAGTAGTATATGTTTGCACGATTTTAAAACAGTGTCCATTAAAACAATTTCCAGTAAAACACCGCACGATTTTGAAACAGTTTCCATTAAAACAATTTCCAGTAAAACACCGCACGATATGAAAACAGTTTTCATTAAAACAGCGCATGATCAAATCGCCGGCAAAAACAGTTGGAACAGTGTCCATTAAAACAATTTCCAGTAAAACGCACCACGATATGAAAACAGTTTCCATTAAAACACCGCATGATCAAATTGTCGACTTGTTTTGAGAAAAATGAAGTTAAAGATACGAAAGCGATAGGGTTTTTATATAAATTTCACTGCTTATATCTCAACAACTTCAGAAGTTTTTATGTTGAGGCTTTAACGTATATCTTTTTCAAAAATTTGAAAAATTTGTCATTTAAGTGTTCTTAGAGGCTTTAAAGCATGAATGATGAGTCTGTGATTAAAGCATTATTACCTTAAATCAGCTGCGTCGTAGGATTTGAGTTAATAATGTTTTTTGGTTCTGAAGGTTATCAGTTCTATTCTCGTTGCGAGAATTAAACAAACAAAAAAGAGAGATGAGGAAAAAAAATTCAATCGAGGTCAGTGAAAGTGATCGCAGAATCTTGACACGGAGTGTGGCGTAATTCATTTCTCTCAAGGTGAAGGTTGAAAAGCATTGCGCAAGAGAAGAAGCGCGTGGCGATTTTACTTTAGATGGCGCGTGATCTAAAGTGGTTATTACTGTTCTCAAAGATGAGGGATTTTATATATATAGAAAATGTAAAAAGATAATTTTCGGTGCAAAACATCATTAGCGTTACAGGTGTCAAAGGAAATAGACAAAAAAAAATTAGTGTTCTGATTTTATTTACTCTCGTTGTCGTAGAATTAATTTTTATAATATCAAATCACATTGAGGTAATTCAAAATGAGATTGATATAAACAATAGCACATGCTTTCTTTCAACCCATATAGGAAGGAAAATATTCTATCATGAATGTAAAAAAGGGAGTGAAATTGTATATGATATTCGACGTTTCTTTAGCATAAATTCAACATATTTGACACCAAGTATATTGGGAGTACAACTGAGCGTAAAAGAATTTCGGAAAATCTGTAAACAATGCTCAAACTGAAACATCCCTCTTGTCTTTTGTGCGTGGGAGCAAGCCAGTCTGGAAAAACTACCCTAATTCGAGAGATTATTGCACAGAAAGCGTACGATTACGAATTCAAAAACATTATTTGGTCTTATAAAGTGTTCCAAGAATGGCTCATTAAAGAAAAAGGAATTAAATTCGTAGAAGGCTTACCTGAAAGGTTTGAAAGTGATAGCCTTTATATTTTTGATGATTATCTCCATTCCTTAGATGAGAAAGTTTCACAGTTATTCACTATCACTGCGCATCATTCTTGAATAAGTGTGATTCTAATTTTGCAAAATCTATTTCCTCGAAATAAAGTGATGCGAGACATAAGTTTGAATGCGCAGTATATAATATTGTTTAAAAACAACCGCGATGTCGGACAAATACAATGCTTTGCCAGACAACTCTATGGAAACAAAGCAGCATCGTTTATGGATGCCTACAAAAAGAGCACGCTAGGTTATTTTAACTATTTGTTGGAGGATCTACACACCCGAGAACGGAAGAAAAATATCGGCTCAGAGAAAGTGTTTTCCCTGATTCCAATGGAATTCATTGGATTTATGTACCGATAAAATGAAGAATGTAAAGAAGCATTATCATTTATTGAAACTACTGCTCACGGCATCTCCTGCGCAAAAAAAGAGCAATTATACGTACTGCCGACAAAAGTCAGTTACATCTTTTCTGTGAGATTTGTTTAAATATTTCAGAAGGCATCCTTGCTGTCGATGTGAAGAAACTGAGGAAATATAAAAAAGCCATTAGAAAAATCGGGAATAAAAAGTTATCATTTAAACAAAAAAGAAAAGAAATAATTCAAATTGGTGGGGCTCTCCCTTTTCTCATAGCGCCAGTGTTGACGGCCTTAGCAGGCATTATAGGAAAAGCAATAGGGAACCGAATATAACATTTATCAAAATGTCAAAACGCATGGCCGTTGTTCCAGAGGAATTAACAACATCGTACTTTTCTAAAACCCCAGACGCAGGATTGCATGACATTGAAAGTAAAATAGAAAATCTCTTGCATGCATCAAGTTATTCAGATGACGCAAAAGTTAAACTATTAAGCCAATTGATTCTCAAATATCGGCATATGGTGAGCGAACCTAAGCCTCCAGTACGTGTCACAATTGAAGAGGAAATTCCTAAAGAAAAATCCGCAGAAGTAGCGGAAAGAAATATTTCGGAAGATCCTATTGTACGCGATATCATTCTCTCTGTGCATGCAAATTTCCAAAAATTCATTCCGGCGATTGTGGAGAAATTGAAAACACGCAGCTATTCTTGGAATGAGTTGGGGGAATTGATTACCGATAATCAGGCAGTTAAGCATTCAAATGTGATTGATCTATTTTCATATTTGATGGGGAACATTAAAAAGGGTCTCGAACCTCACGGCTTTGCAGTTTTCTGGAAAGCTATCAACGAAATAAAAATCCCTACCCCCGGTGGATTGGAAATCAGAATCTAGTGCAAAATCTAGGAGGTGATACGAGCTTACGCGAAAGTCACAACGACGATACGTTGGAATGGCCACACACGCCTCGGAAGAAACAGAAGAACAGGAAAAGGAAAGGGAAAGAGTATTAAAAGCGACATATTATGATTTTGCTAACCCTGCATCCTTCGGTGGAATTAAGAAACTATCAAAGACCACCAAAGTACCTTACGAAAAAACAAAACAGTTTTTATCCTCACAAGACCCTTATTACTTTCATAAAGGCGTTCGACACAAATTTCTTCGAAGAGCGACGCTTTCATATGGTATAAATGAGTTATGGCAGTGTGATCTAGTGGACTTAAAACATTTGGGAAAGCATAACAACGGATTTCGGTACTTACTTACCGTAATCGATGTATTCTCGAAATACGCCAGAGTGAGTGCTCTGAAAATGACGACTGCAGAAGCCGTAAAAAATGCATTTGAAAACTTGTTTCAACAAGCAAAGCCTAAAAATATTCAAACTGATAAAGGCAGTGAATTTTACAATTCTCAAGTGAAATCCTTATTTCAGAGGCATAGTATCAATCACTATTCTGCCGAAGGTGATCATAAGGCTAGCGTCGTTGAAAGGTTTAACAGAACGTTAAAAAACAAAATGTTTAGAGTGTTCACATATAGAAATTCGTATAAGTATGTAGATATTTTGCACTTGCTTGTAAAATCGTATAATGACACCGAACATCGCAGTATTGGTATGGCCCCCTCACAAGTGACTCAAGAAGTAGAACCACATATTTTCAAAAAATTATATGGTTTTCTCGAAAAGAACTCAAAAGTGATTCTAAATAAGGGAGATTTAGTTAGAATATCTAAAGCAAACAAAACTTTTCGACGAGGATATTTACCAGGATGGAGTGATGAGGTCTTTAGAGTAACAAAAGTATATTTCTCTCATCCGACTACATTTGAGCTGCAAGACCTGAAATCAGAAGCTATAAAAGGATGATTCTATGCAGAGGAACTGCAGAAAATCTCGAAACGCTCTGATGATTATTAGCGCATAGAAAATGTGCTCAAAACAAAAGGCATAGGCAGGAAGAAAGAGTATTATGTAAAGTGGCAGGGTTTTGATGAGCGCTTTAATCCGTGGGTTAAGGAAGCATGGATGAGGTAAATGATTTCTACATCACGTTACCTAGCAATTCTAGTACTCAATTCTTTCCAAAAAATACGCAAGCATCATTCAAAACGAAACTATCTCGTCCGATCATATTAACAGGCGCATGGGAAGTTGGTTTATCAGAAATATTGTTCCGCGAACCTGGTTCAACATCGGCAACCAATAATAAATATTCCATAACGTATGAAGAGACAAAAAT
>BMAO01004583.1:0-47291 GCA_019973975.1 Trichonephila clavata
TCTGATTCTATTTCTAACCAGATACCTGGATTTGTAAATAACTTAAATCAGGACGTAGGTATCGATTCTACACCTAATAAACAGCATGAAAAGCAGAAAAGCAACAAAAATCGGCATGAACCTGTTTATTATACAGAGATTAATGAGCAACTATCAGAAACTGTTACCAACTTGCATGAATCTCAAATGCCTGAGAACAAAGTAAATTCTGTTCTTTGTGTTGATTCAACGCCTATTCATCAACCTTTATGTAATTTAGCGAATTTACACAAAAGTCAGAACTTTCCTGACCAGTATATGCCTAACCAACAGTATGGATCTGAAACGCAGAATGGAGCAGAACAGGCTGTTTATGCTTATTATAGAGATGTTCAAAACCAACACGAATATAAAAACTTTATGAGGCGCTTGGAGCAGAATCATAGTGTTGATTTAATATCTAAGGATCAGCTCAGATATCGAATGCTGTATGACTGTGGAAAGTTAAGTATTTCTGACGATGTTATACCTAATGAACAGTATGAATATGTGTCAAAGAGCTATGCATCTTCCCTCCTAATTGTTAAAAAAGAAAATGAATATATACCAGTGGGAGACTTATATGAACATCGTGATTTCGGCATTTTTATAACTGATCAGCACAATGAATCTGGAACACCAAAAAATCAGGCTGTCTTCAACGATTCAAACAGATCTGAGTTATCCAAGAGCGATGGAGATCAATTTCTGTGTGATCCGAACACTATGAAGAAAAGACGGCAATTTGACGAAAACAACTTGAACCAGCCCCCTTTCCGTTCGAAGAGTAATGAGCAGCATCAATTCGGAATGTCAAAAAACAACTTAAACAATCGCTACTATGATTCTGGAGATGAATCTGTACCTTCCAACAGAGTCCAATTTTCCTGCGACTTGGACTGTAGGAAGGAAAAAGAACTTACACTAAAGAATTCTTCCCACAATCACCAGAATCGTTCTCGAATATCGGAGAACAATCTGGATCAAGATGTCTATGTTGATTCTTTTGATGAATCCAAAACCCCGAGGAGCGGCACAGATCAGTTTACCCATTACATGAACATTCAAAAACATCAGTCCGAGACGTTCAAAGGACATTTGAATAAGAATCAGATTGATTCAATTGATCAGCAACCTGAGTTTAGAACTAGGTTGAACAAGAGCCATAGTTTCTCAGTAGACCGTATATCTAACCAGCAATGTGGATCTAGAACGCCAAAAAATAGGTTTAAGCGTGTCTTTAATAAGAGTATTCACAAGAAAGGCATGTCAGAAAAGTTTATGAAGATCACGAATCGTTACAAGTTCTCATCTGTTAATTCTAAGCCAAATCAACAGCTTAATTTTGGAATTATAAGGAGAAGAATAAATAAGAATGCTTCTATAAATTATTCGAGTAAGCAGCAACGATATTTTGGAATATTGAAGAGCAATGCTGTTTCTATCGATTCTATGCACCCTAAACAAAACCGTCAATTTAGAATGTCTAAGAGAATTGAAAATCGTTCTCTCTGTATGGATACGCCGAATCAACAACATGATTCTGGAAAAAGCATGGCCATTACAAACCAGCATATCTCTAATGATTCTTCGTCTGATCAGTGTGATTCAGAAACGCAGAATGATGGTTGGACTCGACATATTTATTTCAAATCTACACCTTCCCCAAAATGCTCTTTTAGAAAGGTGAGCCCAGATAACATCTCTGTCGGTTATACGTCAAACAAGAAATGTGACATAAGATCGCAGACGAGATACGTAAATCAAGGTGTCAGCTCTGAGGTCTACGCACCTCAAAAGCAATATGAATCAAGAACGAGTATCAGCAACGATAATGAAGATGTTATGTGTATATCTGACACTCCTAGGCCAGAATACAGCCCAATTAATAGTGATGAAGACGAGAACCTTTATGTCGATAATGAAGATGTTATGTGTATGTCTGACACTCCTAGCCCAGAATACAGTCCAATTAATAGTGATGAAGACGAGAACCTTTATGTCGATGATACGCCTAGCCCAGAATACAGTCCAATCAACAGTGATG
Source organism: Trichonephila clavata (assembly GCA_019973975.1). Lineage (NCBI taxonomy): Eukaryota > Metazoa > Arthropoda > Arachnida > Araneae > Nephilidae > Trichonephila > Trichonephila clavata. The sequence continues at coordinate 2,066 of BMAO01004583.1, forward strand.
AAGGCGATTATTTTTATGTCGATGATACGCCTGACCAGCAGCCCGGATCTGATAATTATACTTATGAGTTTAATAAGGAACTCAGATCAGTACACTATAATTGTAATTTTAATAGGCAGCGTGAATCAAAATATCATACCAGGGAGCTAAATAAAAGAGGAGAAACATTATATCATACCGAGGTGCATAATCGACGAGGATCAGAGTGGCTTACATCTGATCAGAATGAAACACAGGAATTTAGGTGCTATGAATGTGCTGATAATAAATGGCAAATTTATGGATCTCCTTCATATAATTGTGAGAAATGGCGTTCTTTTGAAATTTCTTCCTCTAATGATAATCAGCAACTCCGTTCAAGATCTCGCTCTACTGATCACAAGTCTACTCGTGGCAAGCGACCCCGGTCAAGATCTACCTCTCGTGATTATCGCTACAAGCGCCGCATATCAGGATCTTACTTTTTGGATGTTCATGAGGAGCAAAATTATCAACATCTAACTTCAAAGTTATATTATTAATTATCCTGTATATATAATGTATTTTAATTTTGTCTTCAAAAATAATGTATTTGTTGTGACTGTACTTAAGCTGGCGCTGTACTTATTTTTCGGATCTTAATTGCACAAAATTATCATTCTCAAACTTCAAAGTTATATTATTCATTATCCTGTGTATTTTTTTTAACATTTATAAACCCCATGCACCACCGAACGTATAACACGGGGTAAACAACACAGACAGAAGAAAGGATTACAACACAAACATCCATGCCTTCTCCGGGATTCGAACCCAGTCCCTGCGGCCCCGCAGTCAGCTTCACTGACCACTATACCGGATGGGCGGCATTATCCTGTGTATATAAGGTATATTTTAATTTTCTTTTGGAAAGGATGAAAATGCTATGGTTCTATACTTAAGCAACCAATGATTCATTTAATAAAATATGAATTTTGATCTCAAATGTTTTGATTTTTTGTGTGTGGACATTTATAAGCACCGTATATTTCCGAATGTAAAGCGATCTGTGTATAAGCAGAGAGTGCGCTTTTTGTTCAAAAATGCATCCAAAATTTGAAACCCGTATATTTGCTGAAATTGAAGGGGAAAAATTTCTGTAATTTTCAAACATATCACTATGAGAGCGAAAATGTTGTCTAACGGGTAGGATATTTTCCAATCAAATTGCTGTAAAGTAAAACGATAGACGAAAATGATTATGGTTCTGGTAACTTTATCTGAAGCTCTTTTAACACATTTTTCCCATTCATTTATTATCTTATACACTCTTTGTGCCAGTCATACTTCCTGCGCCATTCTTTTTGTTTCGAAAATGAGAGAGAAATTCGTATACACGGTACGTGATTTCGTCCTATGCTTATGTCTTCAAAGAAAAGTTTGCTACAAGGTGTTCGTATTCATTATGACATCCAATGAAAAAAATGTGAAATTTACGGAAACTGTGATTCAGACACTGATTTTGAAGACTTCATGTGATTTTTTTTGGTATAAAAGTTCCATTCAAAACATCCAAAAAGTTAAATGATTGAAACTGCTTGCACATGGCTAACAGAAAATGTTAAGAGAAACCCGTTTTTCCTATATAAGTTATGTTTTTTTCTTAAATAAGAGGACCCGCGTATATAAGCCGACCCCCTTACTGTTGACTTCAGAAAAGTTCCGAAAACTCTTGGCTAATGTACGGAAATATATGATGTAAATATATCTGTTATTATAGTTTTCATGAACCAGATAGATTTTATGGCTGTTTTTTCGTAAATTTCTTTCTCTCCCCCCCCCCCCCGAAATACTATCATTACATGCAACGAAAACGCGATATTTTTTGTTGGGATATTTATGACGTTTATTCATGAACACGTGTGAATCAGTGGCAAATTTTGATTTGAAAGGTTTTACAGTACCTATTTTTTAATTGAATTTTGTTTGAAACGAATGCGTAGATTTTTTTTTAAAGATAAGCAATATTTCTTATTTAAATGAGGTGACTTATATATATATAAGAGTAGACGTCCTTACAGATAGCAATTTTGGGTGAAAACTTACGCCCTTTTCAGTCTTTGGTTAATAAGAAGCATGAAACAATTGACCAATTTCAATTATTGGAAAAGGAAAGTATGTTCTATGATCCTCAAATAAAATTACTCGCCATCTTCAATTTCTGTTTAGAATTAAGACCGAATGATAATAAAAAACATTTTTTAGAAATTTTATGTAATTAATGTACGAAAATGGAATTAAAATTTGTTGGTAACAAATATAAAAATTTGTTATTTCATGCATATTTTCTAAATAATTTCTTTACTGTAGAAACCTAAAATATAAAATATTGTACTCAAACGTTATTAGAACTGCATGGTATAAAAACTAACTTAATTATTTGCATTCATTTTAATATCTCTTGTAATTTACTTACTCTAATTTCGTTTTTCTGATATAATTTAAACTGGCCTGATACCTTTTGTCGCCATTCACAATGACGTATTCAAAGTAGAGACTCAAAGGATTCGAACTTCTATTCGAAAATTTACGTAATAATTCCTGGCTAACACAGAGATGACGACTTTGAAATGCATTACTAATGTAGAAATAGTTTTAAGTTTAATGCTGAATTATTTTTTAAATAATATATTCAATATATATTAGGTTTACATAATGCAATTAAAAACTCAAATATTAGGAATTAATTAGAAATATACTTTAATTGGAAATTTACACTATCCATGTTTTTAAATGTTTCATAATTTGATATTTTAAAATTTAAATTTTTATATCTTTTTATTCAATTCAATATACATTAAATTTGTCGAGTTTTAAAAATCTTTTATACAGGTGAATAGTTATTGCTAAGATCAGAAAGTAAAATGTTTTAAAGCATTTCTTTATATAACAATTATGTTTAGTAATTAATTAATATCTTTGCAAAATTTTATATATTGCAAGAGTTCAATTAGAAAAACTTATTATAAAAGTAGTTTTTTTTAGAAAGCAGAATGAAATATGTTAATTTTTTCCTTGCACAATTATAGAAATTGATGCGCTTACCCAAAACACTTTTCATTATATATATGAATATCTTTAGATGAATAATACACTTGCTAGAAAAAGTCTGAGTTCACTCATATCAAATCATACAGCAAAGGGAAAATTTAATAGTAATATAATTTTTTTTCTAACAAAATTTTATGAATAAGTTAACTATTATTTAAATATTGAGCTTGCAAGAATTTGTTAATTTTGAATTAAAACTACGTAAGATAACGGGAGTTTTGTAGCAAACTTTTTACAGAAGTAATAGGCAGAAAAAGTGTGCGTTCCCTATTTGAATATTCTAGATTCCTGGAAATTTTATCAACAGGTCTTATTGGTTAGCAGAGTTTTTGCATTTAGTTATCATGTAAAATAGCTTTAGAAATTGGTGACACAATAATTTTTACTTTTTTGTGAGATACGAAGCAATTCAAGGACATGGAAAATAAAAGGAAGGAAATTAGTATCACACACACACAGTGAGTGTAAAAATGTGAAAAGATGGAAAAATCGTCGGGATATAGCCAGATCTGTCGGATGGTAGTATTAATATTTTCAGTTTGTTATTAATAACTTTAAAGCTACAGGGGAGTTTATTTATCCACAAACCTCGTTCAGGTCGTCCATTTAAACTCACAATCAGATAAAAATGAAGTATGATATCCTTGGAAGGGGGAGGGGGAGATTCGCGTTTGACTGCAACACACATTCTCGAGAAGTTTAACAAAAACATTTGTGTGAATACTGCAAGAAAAGTCTTGGAAAAGGGCGGATACCGTAGTTGAGTGGCTCGCAGAAAGACTTATATTTCAATAACCAACCGGCTTAAGCGGATAGCTTTTGCAAAAGAGCACATACATAAACCTCCGGATTTCTGGAGGACTGTGATATTCTCCAATGAGAGCAAATTTTGCAACTTCGACATTAACGGTTGTAAATTGGTATGGAGAAAACCTTGTACAGCGATTCAAAAAGAGCATTTATTACCAACGGTAAAGCACGGCGGTGGTGGAGTTATGGTGTGGGGTGCATGTCGAGCAATGGTGTTGGCAAGTTAGAGTATATCGAATCAATTATGAACAAATATGATTACCTTGATGTCCTGAAAAACATTTTAAAGGAAAGTGTCACCAAACTCGGCCTAGTATCGTTGTTTCGTTTCCAACACTACGACGATCCAAAACATACCGCTGAGATTGTGAAGCTTTGGCTCTTGTATAATGTCCCAAATCACACAACTGCACACTTCCCCGCAGTCACTTGATCTGAATTTTATAGAACACCTATGGGATTTGCTGGAGTGTAGGATTCGTCAGCACAATATATCTAGCAAGAATATGCTGAAGAGTGTTTTTAAGAACGAATGGGAGAAGATAAGCGCTTAAGAAACCCCTAGACTTGTTATTTCAATGCCGAAACGTCTTCAAGAGGTTCTTAAAAGATGGGATTGTGTTACCAGCTATTATCCTTACCACCATAGCTCATTATCCTTTTTATAAATAACTTTTATAGTTACTACTAAAACAGTAAATGAAAACTTTTTCTACTTGATTTTTGTTAGCATCGCTGCAAACCTGTCTTTATTTTAAAAGCTATGAAAGCAAACCGAATTTACTTTTGTTATTCTCACTACTTGAAATGAACTAAAGAATTTTTTTTCAAATTCCAGTTTTTAATTTTTTTTTCTTTGTTAATGTAAGCAATAGTATGTGAACGCAAACTTTTTCTCTAGCAAGTGTATATTTTGTAGTAATGAAATTTTATTTTATCTACACAATCAAAATTCGAGAGTGAACTAGAATACATATTTAGTTCTCTCTCTCTCTATAGCAGGCTATCTTCTCACTGACCGTGTAACGCACAGAGGATATTAAAAGATGGGAAATTATCCGATGAATCTATTTTGACCATTTTAACTCCGAAATTACAGTTAATTAAAAATATTTTTAAAAGCATGAATCGTCTGCCCTGCATGCCATTTATCGCGTAGAGACTCCGAAGAACGACTCGAGGAAGGATTTCCGAATTTAAAACTTTTAACGTCTTGCATGCGTCAATGTAATGCCTTTTTGGAGTATTTGAATGAAGATACTCTCATCGAAGTAGGTTAAGAACCCTTTTTATTTTGGGTACACAGCAGATAGACACATCACATCCAAGGAATCAGAATAACTACATAAAGGATATTACAAGAACACGCACACACACGTACAACCAGAAGACAGAAGTCGGAGCCGGCATCTTATAACAACCATACCACACACTAGGTGGCGTTAGCAGTTCAATACAATTATGGACTGTTATAAACTACCATCTTTTCTTCCGAATCTTATTAATTTCAGACGAAAATTCATTCCAAAATCAGAGCGACCATTTATTTACAGTTTTTATTTTCTTAATAACCTTTTTTTTTAATGAGTCAACTTTGACGAATTTCACCAGCAGAATTTTCCAAGTTTCGTAGTTGTGATCTATCCAGCTGAAAAACTGCACACTTCGCTTTTTTAGAATCAGCGATTTCTAAAATTAGATTTCCCCAAATTTCTTTTAATGACTTTTCAAAAATACTCAAAATTCTATTTAAATGCATAATAGCTTCACAATTTATAAAAGTAATCGCACGAAAATTTTTTCTTGCGTGTCTAACCCCATTATCGGTGTTTAGCCCAAAAACTGGAAAATTTATTTAAACATTATGGGTTTTAAGCCCGCAATTCACGCGTGGGGTATATCATACCCACCGTATAACTTTTATCAATGCTCCTTCTAAGCGTTTTTTGGAAAATGGATAGTTCCTCGTCATATCCTTTGAAGGGTCTTAGCTTGTCGGCGAACTCTGAATATACATTTTTGGATACCACCTTTTCGGGTACATCATACTCCGCACTTGAATTGCCGTTACAGTTCTGAATACATAAGCACGCTTTAAAATTTTTCCTATGCTATGGCATATTATTGTAGTTATGATGAAGAAATGCGACATTTAAAAGTAATCAAATAGATGCAGTATTTAATAGGCTTAGTACTTCAGTATTTTCGGAAGAAGAAAGTTTATTTGCGATGATGTTGAGGAAGAATCAAATGATGATTCCTCTAATGAAATCGATCCAAATGTAGAAGAGGAAGACACTGTTGAAAATAAACGCTTTATAAGGAGAGAAAAAGAAACATTTTGGAAAAACGTTCTTATAAAAGACAACTGGTATATATCTTGAAAAAGGAAATAACTATTGCTGGAACAATAAGAGAGAGAAAAAAGGAAGAATGAAAGAAATTCCAAAATGTTTGAATTCAAAGAATAGAGAAGTTGACTCCTCTATGGTTGGTTTTAAAAAGATACAGCAGCTGTTTTATATAAACCGAAGAAAAAAATGGGAATTGTCTTCTACTTTCAACAATACGTAGTGGTGGTACAATGGATTCATCTACAGTCCCCGTCAGGTTTGGTTAAATCTGAAATATAATTTTTTTTCCATAATTAAACTGAGGAAGAAATTATCGTAGTTGATCAAATGACTACATAATATTCAATAACTAGAAAATGTAATCATTAGCTTATGACAAAATTTCTGTGGTGTTGAACGTTGCGGCGATAAATGTACAAATTATTCTGTTAAGTACTCAAAAACCACCAACTAAACATTGAGCCAGACGCTGATTTCTGAAATATTTGGATTTCGATTTACGAAAGAATGTAAAAACCAGCAAGCAATGCTTCTACTTAATTGTATAGAAATTAAGATCCAGTGAAAAAATCGCACTCACTCGCAACGAAGTTTAAAGGAGTGTATAAACGAATAGAAAACTAAATTTACACGAGAAAAATGTTATGAACATATTGTATTTCCTATTTTTCTTCCTTTTTTTACCTTTATATACAAATTTTATGGAAAAAATAGAATGCAAACACCCTTGGGTATGAGATACCCGACGCGTGAAATCCCGTTCGTTTTTTTTTTCGCGCGAGCAATGCTGGATTAAGAAAGTTTTTGTGTTTTTCGCCTAACAGACTTTTTCCGAGGATTTAATTATGCAATTCTTTCCTTCCATCTTTTGTTTAAAAATAACCGTTGCTTTTTTTTTTTATCAATGTAAGGAAATTTAGAAGCTTGAACTTAAAAAAATATATTTAGCCCTAAAAATTGAAAACTTTATTGAAAATTGAAAAACTTACGGTGCATGTACGGTAAGAACTTCGGAAAGTGTGCAGGTAACCGTACTCCAAATTTTTATAAATCACATTGTTGGTCATTTTTTAATTTAATTTATTTCTTTTGCCGCAAAATGGATTTCAAAATTTTTGAAATGCCGAGAGGTGAAAAATCTACTGTTGAATTATTTCAAAGAGATTTAATTAAAATTGTACAGTTGTGCTCGAAGGGGCATCAAATTTCGAACAGAACGCCGTAAAATGGCTTTTCAGAAAAGAATTTTGTAATTAAAGAAAATTATTAAGAAAGGACAATTGGTCTGAAAGTTCTAAAATTCCTTCCCTCAATGTTGTGAGATTTATTTACTTTAGCTGCCAAGAGATAACATTGATTGAATTTTTCGAATTGTACTTGATATAAACCATAATACAACTGTAGATTGGAACAATTACATGCAAGATGTTTGCGCCGCAGCTTTAATAGCCTGGTCAAAAATGAAAATCGGTTGATGTGACAAATATGTCGAAAGCCTCTTCACTCGGAGAAAGACCTAAGTGGGGGTGATTTCTTCCAAAATAATGGGTTTTCGGAGGATTGTGCTGAGAATCCAATGAATGCTTTTTAGTAGCAATTCCTGATATAGATTGGAGAGAACTTAAATGTCTGTAAGCAAATGTACACGAATGCTACTTACACGAATTGCTGAAAGGCGTATAAAGAGGATGAACTGGAAGATGTGTGTGTTGGCTACCAACATTTTAATGTGAATCATGTGTATCACTTTAATTGATGAATAAACTGGGTGACACACTCAAACGGTAGAGCGTATGTGGGGAAGCACAAAATGGCGAAATAAACGGCATCAAGCCATGCTCTGCAACACCTCAATTCGTATTTCTGTAAATTGATGTGGCGACGATAGTATAAAAAACTAACCTTTTTTCTTCAATGTTGGAAGCAATTTAAAACTCATGAATCCTCAATAAAATAATAATTTAAGAATTGAATCTGGAATTGAGATAATTACCTTATTTTGTGTTTTGTGTCTAATTTGGAAAAAAAAAAAAGAAACGTAACCATCGCCAACAGTTCCTAAAAAGGAAGAGTACCTAAAAAAGTATGCTTGAATGGAGGGGGGGGGGAATTAGGTTCACTTACCTCCTGTACAGAAGTATAAAAAATTTAGAACTACAAAGTGCAACAATTTTTTTAAAAAAATTTATACCTAAATAAATGCAAAAAAAATATTCTTTGGCGAAAAAGTGAAAAAAAGAATATTTCCCAAGCTATTTTTTGTGTGCCTAATAATACTTTAATCATTCTCTAAAGTTTCAAAAGTAATTTTAAGTTCGAAAGTTTTTCTCTTTGTGTCTTATCTGAATATAAATGTAATTTTATAATACATATCTTCATTTACGTAACATTTCTTATAAAAATATTTCTTGAATATGCAAAATATTTTATACACATCTATAAAACAATGTACAAATTATAGTTAACCAGTATTTTAATGAAGTAACTGCATAATTTCTTTTTTAAAAAATCATAACACTTTGAAATTTTAAAAATCTTCATTTGTTTTCCGGTTACAACTAATTTTTTTAAAAATTAAACATTATTTAGAAAAAAATATTTCTGTTTCTTTCACATCAAAAAAAAAGTATGGTTTTCATACATCTAACACAAGATCCTTTTAAAATGTGCGAAAAAAATTTGAACTATTTTTTCAAACTACAGTTGAAAAATCGATTTTCTGAAAATACATGATGTGCTGGTACCCTTAGAATTTTAAAAATGTAGGCACGCTATTAAAAAACTGTCCATAAATTTAATATTTTATTACAAGTGTATTCCTAATCAACCACACATTTTAATAGTTTTTTTATATTGTACACTGTAGAGAAAGGGTGTCAAACTCGCGACCAGCGAAGAACAATTTTACGGCCCTGCCAGTATATCATTACGCAATAATGTATAACAAAATACAGTAGAAGTCCGATAATCCGGCACGTTCGGGACCGGCTCGGTGCCGGACTACCGAAAATTCCGGTCTGTCGGGCGGCTGAAAGTGTTTCTCCAGTTACATCAAGTCTTCGAATTCCATGACGAAACTTAAAAATTCTGAGCCAACCATCAGAATAATTATATTCACTTTCAGCAACTCCTAAATCTTGGCCGAATTTTTCTTTGCCTTTTCAACAATCATTGGCCCTGTTACCGGCTTTCCTTCAGAACGTACTGCACTAAACCATTTGAACAATACACTATCTACCTGTTCCAGTTTTGGTTTTTTAATGTTTGTCTAGAAGCCAATTTTTCAGTTGTTACCGATTGAGAAGCAAACTTCATTAGCTCATCTTTTTGTTTTTTAATGTCATAAATAGTTGATGAGCCAATATTAAACTCATTCATTAAAACATTTCTATTCTCGCCTTTTTCTAGCCGTTTGATGATTTCTAGTTTCTGATTGAGAGTCAGTGTTACGTGTTTTCGTTTCTCTCATTTTGAACTCGAAGGCTTAGGTTTTGAAAACATGGTCACTGTACAGTTAGAACAAAAATCACTTTTTTTATAAACAGTTTCAAAAGTTACGTTTACTGCGATGTGAAAGGACACAAAACAACAACGCACAAAAAAATGGCGAAGACGCTTCGTGATTGATTAACGGAGCTGCACTGCACCTGAATTTGTTGTGACAGCTGAGACTAGCCGGCCGCTAATTGTTTCCGAACAATACCGAGCGCTTCCGGATGATCCTGAAAACTTCCGAATAGCTCTCGAGCGTTTTTATTTGCTTTAAAGACACACTTCTGGAGAAAACCAAAATTTTTACAATTTTCCGGAGCGATGCCGGACTATCGGGCATTCCGGACTGTTGGATGCCGGACTAATGGACTTCTACTGTATCAAATTTTCTCCCGAAACAGGAAAGATAGTAGCAAAGAAAGGTCAAGTGGTCAGGACGAAAGCATTAAATTTTTATTGTTCTTTTATTTATGTTATTACAATGTATTATTGGAAATAAACTTACGTTTCTATGAATATTAATTTTTTTTTTGCGACCCACCTATAGTGAAACCTTGATTTTTTGGCCCAAGTTAGCCTTTGAGTTTGCTTTGAGTACCGCTGTAGAGCAGGGGAGACCAACTTTTTTAGGAAGAGTGCCACTTTCAGATAAAAAATGACTATGCGTACCACTTCCAACTATTCGAACAAATGAAAAGGAGAAAAACTGGTACTTATAAGCTTATTATGTAACGTTTACGCAAAAAAAAAGAGCACATTTTCAAAGAACAAGTCTAAGTAGTGGAAATTTAAAAACAATATAATAACTAAGACAAAAGCATAAACTTGAAATTTATTGTTAGTAAATTCAGTTAATTGTGAATGGGTTTTTTGATTTTGTTATGTTGCTAATAGAAAACATTTGTTCAAAAAAGTGTGTTGATTCAAATCTACAACAATATCTGACAGAGCCAAATCGTGTACATTTGAAAAATTGTTTGTTAGTATAAATTTCCTAAAGTCAATAGAATTCCTTACATTTGCTTTTCAGGTTAGTATGGTGCTGTTTTACAATAATTTCGATTTTGATCCAGGTAGGTAACAATTAACATTTTTCAGAGAAATTGAAAAAAAGATACGTGAAAAGATCTGCATTTTTTTATCTTGAAAATTATCAAACCTAGAACTGAAAGAATCATACAAAAATAGATATTAAATTTTTAAATCTATTGCAGCTCGGAGCACTATTAACTTTTGTAGATAGTTCCTGCATTAATATGAAATATGTTAATTTTCCCCCTCCAAAATCAAGACAGAAAAAGCAAAAGTTTGTCCACTAAAGAAAGTATTTGACTCACTAGGGTAGAAAAAATACAATTTTTTCTGAGTAATCTTAAATTTAAATTATTTTAATATCCCTCAATATCGGTAAAAAAAGCTAAATCACATAGCCTGTTTTCATTCAAGAATAGCAAGTACTTACTGGGCAGTCCAATGTTTTCTTCCAGATATTTTAAAATACATTCCCTCAAATTCCAAAATCTCGTGAGTGAAGAAAGCTAACTCACACAATAATGCAGATGCATTCTCTACCCGATAAATTGCTACTGAATCTCAAGGTTATTTGAAATAAATTTTGAGATTTTTTTTTGTCCGAGGCACAATCGCATTTCAATAAAAAATTTAAAAAAAATATTTTTTGTAATCTAAAAGTTTTTTTATTAAGTCTTCGAGTCCCACTGTTACTGTGCTATAAATATGATTAGACAAGCAATCGATTAAAAAATATTTTAATTTTTAGCATTTCAAGGAAGGGTGAGAAGAGGCTCCCCCATTAAATTCCGTAAAATTCTGTCTCCCTTTTCCTCTTCTTGGTCAGTTATTTTTAGGTAAAATTAATTGCTAAGGGTGAAATACCTAAAGATCTTTGGCATAGATAGCCATAAATAGTAGCAGTAGAAACGTGTGCGTCGTACAGTAATTCTGGTAATGATTGTTACAAGAATATCACAGTTTATTAGTTGGCTAACGTATGTGTCATTCGATCACGAATACGTGTGGCCCTATGGAAAGAACCGCTATAACAAAATTGCAGGTGCAGGCACACAAACATGATATGGGCGGGAGTTCGCCTCAATTGATATCTTTAAGCTTACAACCTCTTAGCGGCTCGGGCCCGTTTGGTAGAAGTATATCTGCTTTTTCGCTGAGTTCTCTCGTGCTGACTGCCATCCTACAGCCTCTTTGCGTACGAAATGAAGCTTCATCTCATTGCGACTCCATATCGTAGGGTAGGGTCCTTCTAGAGGCTAATTCAAATCTTCAATGAGATATTTGTATAATGTCCCTTTTACAGGTAACCCATTGGTACTTCCCCTCATGGGGCTCACCTTCTTTAGGTGAGTACGGGTGTCACAATCCCGAGGTGCCCTAGTGATCTTTTCCTTTTCCCACGGGGTTTACTCTCTTTGGTAAACACGGGCTTCACGAACCCGGGGTACCCTAGTGATCCTTCTCTATTTTCGACCCTCTTTCTTGTCATTCAATTTATTCTTTCTTTCTCTTCCCGTCTAGACCACAGATATTAAAACAAATGTTTGGCGCAGTATAGCCGAAATCGGCTCTTGCGCCAATAAACCCCAAAATCACTCACTCACCCATTGGTACTTAATTGCTCATCTCAGAATTTTTGAATCTCATTAGCGAGACAGCAGCACACATTTATTTTTTATTTATTTCCCGGCACCAGGTGAGGGGGTCACTTTTGTATGGTATTTATCTTTCATTGTATTTTATGTACTTCCCACCTATTCTCAAGAGTTTTTCGGGGGTCCCAAATGACGTTCCATTTAGTATGGGTAATTTCCTTTTGTGTCAAATCGTTTTCTTGGAGGGCTGGTTTGTAGCTCGAAAACCTTTGGGTGAGCTCGGTCCTCCTAAGTAAGCAAGAGGATCAAACCAATCATAACGGCGGGGTGTGAAAATTCATACAGTGGGATATCAGCTAAGGTATCCTCCTTGTCCTAAGGGTCGAAACTACGAAGTCCATCACCAGTAGCTTCGAAAAACGTCAATAAACAATCATTTTAAAAACATTGAATGAGCTTTCATTGCTGAGAGAGTTATGTAAACGCCGCACTATAAAGCAAGAAGAGGGCAATTGGTATCGGACTTCATTAATTTTGAGCTTTGATCATGTCGAGGACGACAGCTGACCGGTCAACCCCCTCCTAACTACCACACGAAACCAAAGGAAGAACATTTAACCTCGAGATATTTAACGTGCATCGGTCCCCTCTACAAGACGGGTCTTCAGTAGCACCAGGACACGAGCTCGCGACCCTTTCATTGCTGAATATTACGTTATTTTAAAAATACTGAAGCTTTCAAAAATGATTTTCTCTTATTTTCTTCGAAAATGAAACGGTTTCTATCGGCTAAGCATTCTTATAATTTGCTCTTCTCTGAGTACTCGTTCAATAGATTCTATCGAAACTCATCTCCCTATTGCTACAGAAATAGAGTTGGAAATTTTTACAGCACTCGCGCTTTGGGATTTATTCTTTCTTTTCTGATATTCTCTTGGTCGTCAAACTGAGCCCTGCATTTCTCTCTTCCAAAATATATATAATTAATAATTTTACTATTCTTTTTACACTACCGGATACTTTTTTTATACCAATCAATGACTGCGTTGAACTTTTTCAATGTCACTAAGAATCTTTACTACTTCAGATATATTCGAATCAATATATATCTCCCCAGAATTTCAATATTAATTCTAGTTCTGAAGTTCATTTTCATTTGTCAAATACTTTTTATTGCTACAATTTAAAAATTAACATCTCAAGGAAACAAAACCGTTATATTAATGCATGGAAAAAAATAGCGGTAACAAAATCGCAATTTTTATAAGGTGTATACTTGTTGCGATTCTGAAATTTGGAGCTTTGATGTAAAATTTCAATTAATATTATCGTCTTTTCATTTGTTTCTAAATCCAATGCATTTTATTGATCCTATAAATATTAAGTGTGAGTGTTTAATAAGGTTGTGTTTTCGGCCTTTTGGAGAGAATGCGAGGAGTATACTCGATTTTAGGAATCCTTTTCCTTATCTTAGTATATATATATATATAAATGTATTTTTCCAACATTTACGATTCCCCATTGATGCGTCAACAAGTATTTTATGTTTCTATTTTTTTAATTAATTCAGGCTGCACTGAAAAAAAACGACGCACCAAGGAGTTGCCCTATTGTAATAAAATTTCGTATTCGAAGACATTTGTACCGAACATGCAAAAGATTAAAATTTGGTGTTCAACGAATGAATAGCGGGAGCTACAGCGCATCAGAACTGCGCACTCAGCAGGTGTCTATGAGAAGCGATTTTCAATCTGATGGTCAAAATTTGTTGCATTGCGATTTAGGATAACTTTCAGCGACTGAAGAAATGCTTCGCCGCAGGATTCGAACTCATTACGAGAAAGAGGTCGTATAATTGAATTGTAAGAGGCAGGCTGGGCAAATTGGAGAATCGCTCATCACATGGGTCGAAGCGATGCGGCCATTAGAAGAGACTGGCAAGAATGGGTGGACAATGGCAGATTTCAGCGTCATGATGGAAGCGGTCGACCTAGGGCCACAGCAGATAGGGAGGACAGATCAATTGTCATAGAACCTGATTCATCGTTATCAACCATCAGACGTGTGACCCACACACGAGTGTAACATAACCATTCACAGATGGTTGATAGAGCGAAATTTACGCTCGTACCGCGACCGCTACGCCACCTGCCAAACACTCCTGTACACTGTCGAGCCAGATACAGTGGTGCTTGGTTCGATCAGATTGGAATCATGCTGATTGAACGACGAATCCCGCTTCGATCCTCCTTCCTGACGATCATCGAAGACGTGTCTGGAGACGCACAGGGCAGTGTGCCGATTCTGCGTTCACTATTGCACTCCACTAGGAGTTATGGTCTGGGGTGCCATTTCTTTTGACAACCGGACCCCTTTGGTCGTCATTAGAGGCAAACTTATAGCACAGAGGTACGTCGATGACATTCTGAGAACTGTTTTGCTACCGTTCCTTTTGCAGTACCTTGACCTTATTTTTCAGCACGACGTCAGACCACATAATTTTTGTTTTGACACGTGTTGCTATGAGCTTTCTTACAGCTTGTCAAACACTCCCTTCGCCAGCCAGATCTCTCTCCAATCGAACATGCCAAAGATACGATGGGAAGGGAATGTTGATGACCTGGCCCGACAATTGGAGCAAATTTGGCAAGAAATAACCCAGGAAACCATCAATCTGATTTATCACTTTATGCTACGTCGTGCGGCAGCTTGCATCCAGGCTAGAGGAAGGTCAATACCTTATTGAGCTCATTACTTTTTGTAACTCTGAAATAAGTCAATTTTCTCAAATAATATTTTATTCATTTTCTATTCTGTGCATTATCTTTCTACCCACCAAAATTTTCGTCTCTATCAAACAACTCATTCTTGGGTGCGTTGGGTTTTTTTTGTATTTTGTAGAATCTATTTGTGGTTTTTATTGCTGTTTAATAATAATTCTAGTTTTTGTAAACTATGTTTTTTCTTGAACTTTCTATTACATATTTAGTTGTACTATAAGGAGTTAAAATAAAAAAACTTTGGAATGAAATGTAAAATATTAAATGTTTTTAAATTTAACATATTGGACCTAATCAAAGTGATCACTTTTTGCCATCAAGCAGGCTTTAAATCTCTTTGGCCACTCATCTATTGGGGTACGCACTATCTTAATGGGAATTTCCATTGCTGCTTTCCTTCAACAAGGCTTAAGACTTGCTTTAAACTCTACTGTAAATTGTGCACATCTTTGCTTAAAATATTGGCCACAATTTACAGTAAAGTGAATTAAATTCGGACTGCAGGAAGGTCAATATCTGGGTTCTATGAAGTCATGCACATTCACTTTCAACCATTACTGGGTCCTCTTCATCTTATGAGCAGGAGCTATCCTGTTGACGTCCAATCGTTTCCATTCAACAGGTTTACATTTAGGGGCTTCACTATTTATTTATAAGATGGTGTCTTGATAAAGTTTTGTCATGGTTTAAACTCCTTTCTAGCAAGTGAATCTTCGAGATGCCTACGTAGCTAACACCCCACCAAAACATTACAGAAGCCAGATGATGAGTTCTCTCAGTGTGCACTCATTTTTCTTTCTCTGTAGCTTCTTGCACTCCTTGCCTATATATGGTCATTCTGACGTTAGAAAAATATTCCAATGTCTAATATCTCTTCAAAATTTCTATCTAATATACATAATTATCAGTGTTTTTTGGATGCTTTAAACACTGTAAGTATTGCATATTCTATGGCTGTTGGCTAAATCTAACCTTCCTATAAAAAAAAATCACACACACCAATGACTAATTTTCTGGCAAAATAAAATCTCCCCCCAAGAAAGTATTGAAAGGACTGAAGTTGCAATCTGGTTCAAAACAATCTAAATACAAGTTATGAATGAGAGTTTCCAAAGACTCCTGGACAAAGTAATGCAGAGTAGCATACTTCCATAATCTAATTTTGATCAAATGAGTGTACTGTAAAAAATGCATCAAATGCATGGGATCACAACCCAGTGATGTATGCAATATAATTTTTCAAATACTGTTTAAGTACAAAATGAATTTAAAAAAACATACAACAGGATATATTTCCAGTAGTTTTAAGGGGCATTTCAAATAAAACCTAAAGAAAGGTGCAGATCCTCAGAGATACATACACTGATGGGAAGGAAATCACAACCAAGAAAAAAATTATTGTAGAGTGATGAAATTTCGACAATACATTTGTCTATGTAACATATTTGATTAATTTCAAGATTACAGGTTAATGTAAGCATGAGAAGAGCCATTTCAAATGTAAAGTGATTGTACTACCAGAATATTGCTTTGTGCCATACAAGTGCCTGATGTCAGTTTAGGGGATGGAGTTACATGCCTGTTGCACTTGGGTTGGTACAGACAGGAACGATCAAGGCTTAAGTCATTATCCAATGATGTCTCATTCATACTAGATTGCAGAAAGATCTGATAATCTAGCAGGTCAAGGCAATATGTCGATAATTTGTTCAGCATGTTGGGCTACAAAAGTGGTATAAACGAGCATCTTACCCTGTTGGAAAACACCCCCTTGAAGGCTGCTTATAAATGGCAGTGCAACAGGATGAATCACCAGATTAACGAACAAGTTTGCAATCAAGGTGCGTGG
The DNA here is from genome assembly GCA_019973975.1 of Trichonephila clavata. Classification (NCBI taxonomy): domain Eukaryota; kingdom Metazoa; phylum Arthropoda; class Arachnida; order Araneae; family Nephilidae; genus Trichonephila; species Trichonephila clavata. Next base: position 19,047 of record BMAO01004583.1, read on the forward strand.
AACAACCAGGAGAGTGCTCCTGCTGTCATAGGAAATTGTTCTCTAGACCATAACTCTAGCTGTAGGTTCAGTGTGTCAAGGCATCAGAGACAGGTTGGTTGAAGGCACTCACCTGGCCTCCTAACCATCACATGGTCATCAATGGTACCAAGGCAGAACTGGCTTTCATCAGAATACTCAACAATCCTCATTTCCTCTTACAGTGAGGACTAGCTTGACACCACTGATGTTCAAACAGCAGTGGTTTGGAGCCAGTGAAATGTATGTGAGGGTACCTGGCTCAGAGCTGTCTTTGAAGTTGCCGATTTGTAACAGTTTGTTGTGTCACTGTGCTGCTAACTGCAGCTCAAATTTCTGCTACAGACTTAGTATGATGTCCCAGAATCATACGTCGTATACAGCAATCTTCTCTCAGTAGTGCTATGCAACCACCCAGAATCCAATTTTTCTTCAATGTTTATCCTTGACCATTGCAGCCAATTATCACGCAGTATATATATATATATATATAGATACATTCCTGCCAAATCTTTTTGCAATATCAAATAGAGAAAATCAACCTTTTTTTAGCCTAATTACATGACCTTTTTCAAACTCAGTGAGTGGTTCATAATGGTTTCTTCGTCTTAAAGGTATTCTTAATTAATATCAACTCACTATGTTAAATCTAAATGATAAATAATACTCATGAACTTTACAGCCAGTATTTAAAGCAAACCTGAGTATTGTGTTGTATTAGCGTCACACTTATGCTCCTAGTGCAAAACGTGATCTTTTAGATGCATAAATATGCCTACAAAATTTTGTTTTTTGTACAACTACTTGACGTTGGGATTCCACCCCCCCCCCAGTGTAAAACGTACAGAAAGTAAAAAAAAGTATGCCATACACTGTATATAAAATATTAATGTTTATCAATTATATCCACAAATCAAATATCAGCCACAAAAATAATTTCATTGTTGTAATTTTTTTAAACTTTTTATTTGTGATACAAAACTGCAATACTACAAGTTTACGAACAGTATAAATAAGTTTTTTGAACACAATACTTTCAGTTGCACATAAGCAGTGAGCACATTAAGTCACATACTGAATAAATATTAACACGCTCACTATATATATAACATAATTCATTAATGGCACATCAGAAACACAAGATTTTATACAATATATATATATAAATTATATTAATATTTCATACAATATTTTAAATTTTGTTATCTATATAAACATAATAAAAATCAAGATTTTTTGTTGTAAGAACGAGCATTCTGTAGCTTCTGCAACTGTGGTAGCTTTTTAGCAATTTTCTGGGAATCTGCATTAAATAAAATGTTAATTTCAATCAAAAATTGATACAGATCATATTTAAAAAAGTACTTTATTTGTAAAAACAAGGAGAAAATTAATTTCTTTAACAAGAATTTTGATATCAAGATATGAATTTGCCGAAGTTAGCATACTTCAGGTAAACTGCTGAGCATACATAAATTACTTGATTAAAAAAACACAACTTGGGAATCAAAATTTAAGATTTTTTTCACAAACCTAATGTTTAGCATCTTGCTGTATTTGTCGCAAAATTATCCAAAAAAGCCTATTTTTGAATTAATAATAACAATTAACTTAAAAACTAGAAAAACCAGCAGTCTTATACTAATTTTCTTATAATTTAAAAAAATTTTTTTACTTTTTTTTAAAGTAACGCAAAGTATATTTCTAGTTTTGCAGAATTGGATATTTAACAACTATAAAGTTAAAAATAGTTTTTGATACAAACATGTAAACTAAAAATTTATGGAGGGGGTGACATTAAAATGAAATATTCAGTTCTCAGCTTACCTTGAATTTGAGGATTTTTCAAGTTTTTCAAAACATTTTGTGCTTCATTAGGCCTGGCAATAGAACTACTCCCTTTTGAAATTTCTGATACAGGACGGAGACTTAGTCGTCTATTAAAGTTGCTTTTAATGTCTAAAGAGAAATTCAAATTTTTAAGAAATTAAAACATAAAAATTAGGCTTTTTATAGAGTTAAATGTTTACAATGAAAGAATTGTGCTAATTGATTATTAAAAATAGTTATCCTGGAAATCTAGCACAAAAACAAAATTCTCTCTTTTTTTTACATCAAAGCAACTTTTAACTAGATATATTATATGTTAAACGTTCATATTAGATGAAATATGGCAGGTATTAGGATGCTTCTAGTGCCTTTTTCAATTACACTTCCCTTCAATAAAATATCACCTTTAGAAATGTTACATAAAATTTCATTAACCTAGAGAAATACAATTCAAATGTCTATTATTAAAGATATAACAAAATTCCTCATCTTCTAAGAAATTTAAATAACATTTTTTAACACAGTGGGAAAAAATTATCAATTCATAAACAAGAGCAATTAAAAATTCATGGTAGAAAAACAAATTCTGAATAAGACAAAACTTCACTTGTGCAATATAAAATATGGGCCATTAGTAATAAATGTTTACATTGAATCAATAACATTATCAAGCCAGAGTTAACAACTGTCTATATTAAAATAGTCTATAAAAATAATATATTCAGAAATTAGCAACATTCTAAAATTTAAGCCCCCAATGAGTTATTCTATATACCATCTCCAAAAATTTGTAATAAAGCTATTTATTACAAATAAGATATCCCTTATTTTTTTTTGTAATTTCTTTTTAAAATACATTTTAACTGAACACATCGACACTGCACAATGTAGGAAAAATTAACAATCAAGACAACACATTTTCTTGATCACTTAATATTAGCGAGCTACAGTTTTAAAATTCAATCGCTTTTCTTTAATTTTGATAAATTTAAAACACACAATAAAAATAACTGAAGTTTGTTAAACCTAATTATAACACCAAGCATATAAGTTGATTTTGGATAAATTTGGTTATTTCTGCCATGAAAAATCACTAGTCCGAAATAAAAAAAAAGAAGCCATATTTCTACAAATCAACATATTAGCTCTGCTTTTGAAACTTTGAGTTCAATGCGATAAAATGTAGATTATGCATATGAGGAAGAAAAAAAAAATAAAATCAGTTTTGTGGAGTGAAGTGTGGAGTCTAGGTAACAAATGTAAATTGTAATTTTAACAATAATTATCTCTACTCTAGCATTCCTAAATATTTTCTTAAGATGGATTATACATTCTTCATAATAAGCTTTGCAGATATTGACAATTTTTCTTTCCACTTAAGAAAGCTTTCTCCAAAAGCAACAATTTTGATTAGTTTTGTTCCAAAAAAATAATCAAGTAAATATTAATAAGCATGAACTTAACAGAAATAGTTTCCATTTTGCAACATGAGACAATCTTAAAATGCAATTAGAAGTATAATTTAATATTTAAAAATTTTTTAAATAAATTTTTAGATTTCATTCTAAAAAATCAATTTATATTGTAAAACAGCTTCTGGTTTTTTAAAAGAAAATTATTATATTAGTTTTTTCATACTTTTTAAACTACAGTTTTAGAAAATAAACAATTTTCCCAATATTTTCATGAGAACTGTGTGGCAAGATGATTTTCATCTCTATAAAAATATAATAAAAGAGCATCTCATTTTCTAATGAACCCATGATATAATAAATTACTTTATTAGAAACCATTAAAACAGAGATTGAATTCCTTTGCAAAGGATGACGTGGGAATGTTTTTATTGGCATTGATTTATTTACAGAAAGAAAGAGAAAATATTGTTTTTTTTTTTAAAAAATGAGTTTTCAAGGAAGATGTTTCAGAATGATTCAAGCAATATAATCAGATCCAGATCTTTATTTGGTCTTGTTTACATGATTGATCTGCCTTTTCACTGAAAGGTCTATTGCAATGAAATGAAAGTCTAATATCCACTTTCCTTAATAATCTGGAGTTAATTTGAATTAGAATCAGTTCATGGCATATACAAGAAGTGTGGGCACCTACAGCATCAGCAATATGAATCTGTCTCAGCAAAATACAGGTTCAAGAAATGTAATAAATGGGAGTTTTCAAATAGACTCCCATAGCTTTTAGTTTTGCACCATGTCTCTCTTTCCTGGATAATACTTTCCGAGACAAGATAATACCCATGACTCTCATTGACTACGTCAACACAATTTTTGCTTCTGCCATGCTTTCTTGAAGATAAAATTGACCAAAGAGGAGTATTTTAAGAAAATACTCTGTGATCCCAGTTGCTTTTTAACAGACTTCAGGTAGGTAATATTTCATTAGGGTAAACTTGTTTACGTAATTGGTCAGAACGCCTGGGAATGAAAATGGCAGCAGAATTCAAAATAACCTCGGTGATTTTAGCAACTGCAGCATCAATATTAAGAGGAAGATATAAACTGCATACTGTTAAATGTTTCATATGTAATTAAATAGCATTGGCTTCCAGGTCATTTAACAGGTACCATGGGATACAAAGAAACATCTCCCTATACATGACTTCCCATATTGTGTCTGCATACACAGTTATACAGACGAATCTCACCATGTCTGTAGACTCCAAATACATTTCCTGAAGAGCAATGCAGGCAGGGATAGTCGGAGATCAGAGCCTTGATATCAGCAAGTTTAGAGTGGACACAACAATTCCAGGATAGAGAAGGACCCATAGAACAGCAAGGAAAAGGATTAAATACTTCAGTTCCCACATGGATGAAGTCCACCATCTCTTCATCAGCATCTGAAATATCAGTACTGGAAGGGTATTGGGTGAAATTATCCTCTGTTACTTCTTGAGAAAAGTAATGAGGATCTCTTTTCTCTGAGACCGGGTTTTCTTTCCAATCAAAAGAGAAGATTTTTACTTTCTAGAACTAGAAACTTGGAATTGTGACAACTGAATGCTGCTTCTTTGTAGGTTTTGGTATGAATATTTGCAATCCCCCCCTTCATTGATGAATGAATGTCTGGCAGTGCATATGATTTAAAGCGATTGTTTGCATCGGTAACCTGGAAGACTGCATTGACAAATATATAGGCATTATGTTTTGTGGTGTGATTAGTTGGATAGGGAAGAAAACAGATTGAGATTCAGTTAGGGTAGAAACTGAATGTTGTGATTTTCTAGTAGATAGAGAGAACATGAGCTCCTGAAAAATTTTAACATTTTGCAGGGTTTTTTTTTCATAGATCACTTTGACAATCCAGATTCAAAGGCAGCAATGCACTAATCACTAGCATGGACAGGTGTATCACATCCTTCACAAGTAATTGTACAATGGCAAATGCTTCAAGTATTGCCACTAGAATCAATGGAAAGGGTCTGGAATATAAGGTCAAATTGGAACAATTAAGATAGCCTGCTTTGATAGAGGATGAAAGCTTTGGAGTATTGAACACAACAATGTGTTTAGTTGGTAGAATCCTGCCAATCCAAGTATGGTTATACGAAAGACAGTTGTACTTTCAGGTTTTTCACCATTTTTTCAATCGATACACATAATTCTGCCTCTAAAACAAAACCTCTTAAACAATTAAATGATCCATGAATAGAAACATTTACAGTAATTGGACCAAGGAATGAGATACTCAGGACCTTTCAACCTTGCTGGAGTTTACACACACTGACCAATAGGTCATGAAATCGAAGTTTTTTTTATGATATCACCATCACAAACAAGAGGTTTACTTTTTTTAAACTAAAAAATAGAAACTTATCAAAATTAGTACTGGCCTAGTGCATTTTATTAGGAAATACAAGCATGTTTTAAGTTATCAATTGTTTGGATCTGGTACAGGAAACTAAAAACAAAGAACCCATAAGAGGGTAGTTTGTCGTAATATAAATACTTCAAGATTCTATGCCCTTTGGCACAAGAATCCATTGTGTCACACCATAAAACCACCAAATAAGGAATGTAAAAGATTCCTTTTAGTTCTATCAGGGTCTCTTATCAGACCTCCAATTTCTCGATGTGTAAAGTATAAGCACCGGAGTACATTGTATACCAGACAATCAGAAGTCCTCATAATGTGACTAGACAAGATATGCCTCTTAAGGAGGATTTCTCGAAATGGGTGAAATACCTGGCTGTCTAAGCTCTGGGACCACTTTAAGGAAGAATGGTTCACGAAGTTACATTCACGAGATGTGGAGTACCCTTTAAATGTGAGTGGCTGGTGCTATATCCAGCTCTGAGCAAATTAACAATTGGTAATAATATTTATAGCTTATTAAAGTTTGTTTGTTAAATGGAAGTTATTTGATCTGAATTAATTGACTTATGAAAATTTTCGAAGAACCAGCAAGATACCGAATTGTACTCAACTTCTACTGGAGATGCAGGATCAACAGCGAAGATTCATATTTGCAAGCAGGTCCTTAATCACATTTCATGGGATCCAAGTCCATTTCTGAAGGCATGTTGTCGAGTCGTTAAGGTTTGAAGGAGACCTGCAAAGAACAACGTTTTCCGAGCATGCCTCGGACACGCTTTATTGGGTTTTAATCAGGTGGACATGCTGGTCATTCCCTTCGAAGCAGTGTTTCATGTTCCATGTATTGGCTGGCCACGCAAGCTCTATTTGCTACTGCGTTATCGTCCGTAAACATAGCATCTGGACCGATAGCTACCAGATATGGAAGAACATATGGGTTGAGGATTGCATCCCATAACAATAACAGCTGTCATTGAACCAGGACGAAAAACAAGGATGACTGCCAACTGATATCCTTGCTCAAACCATGACATCAGCAAGACTGTAGCTGTCATTCATTGCTGTTGTGAGCTTGATATAGAGTTCCTGGGATTCTTTAAATGTTGGGAATATTATTTATACAAAATCAGGAATCATCAGTGAACAATGCATTGACCTATTGCTGTAGTGTTCGAAGGATGAGTGATCCAGAGCCCACTGTAACCCAGCTATTCAGTGAGGTGACATCAATTGCACAGGAACTGGTGATGGCCTTGGATACAGGCAACTTTCATGTAGCCATTTACAAACAGTCTGTCAGGATATCGCTATTCCTGATGACAACAATGTTCTAAAAAGTTGAAGAATTGAACTAGCCCAATAACGCTGAGCTTGCAGACACAGATAAAGGTCATCATGGACAGTTGTAACCCTAGGACATCTACTATTACTATATCTTCAGACATGACAGTTGGTTCTTTTTGAGAGATTTCTCAAGTGGCTAATGGTCGAACGGCTGACATTCAAGGCTCGGGTAATCTCCGATGGTTGTTCCATAGAATGGATCCGTCCAATTGCATAGCACAGCTATGTTTTCCCTCAAACACTGTCAACACATTTTAAGAAATGAGCACCAAACAATGCAAAGTAAGAAATAGAAATCACTTAAATTAACCAGTTTTATATCTTTCACATTTCACTGCTATGTACATATGCAAATTTTGTAGCCTCTTCTTGAGTTTTACACTCATTTTGCCCTTTTTTTTATTGAAAACAATAAAATCCTTGTGCACCACTAAGTATCACACAGGGCTCACAGAAGTAAGTATTAATCACACATAACTACACATTAGGGTTACAAACATTTACAAGAAATTCACAGAACTTTTTAAAAGCACTTCGGGTGGAAAGAAGTTGAAGATTAGGAGGCCAATTTATGTTAAGTCCCTTGAAAATCAATCTGAGGACAATCATGTTCTACATTTTCCTCATCACCTATATTACAATCACAGGAAAGATGACGGAACTAAATTAAATTCATTCAAATAGCTTTTAAAGTTGTCATGATTAGTTAGCAAGAGTTATTTTATAATTAGTACAAAAACCCATTTTACCATTTGTTGCTTATTTTTTTTAGACAGAGCAGTTAACCCAACAGAATCGAAACAAATTAAAATGCCATAACCAAACAGCCCATTGCAGATTAATTTCTCCCTATAAATTATTTAATACTCAAATTTCTAGATTTTTATTTCCTTTCACATACAATATTGTGCAAACACATAAAATAAAAACAGCAAATACGGTTATAAGCACCAGTTTTAAACTGGAAAAAAAAATATATTAATCTTTAAAAAAACCCATTTACCTGCAAGAGTAGTAACCTTTGTGCTTTTACTTGACAAAGGCAATCTAGAATTCCAAGTGGTAGTTCTGTAAAATAAGGGAAAAAATTTATGTATTATATAATCCTAAAAGCATGAGACATTTGAGATAAATATCTATTTATTGAAATTACATAAATTTTTTAAAATCTCTTTTGTAAGAAATGTAATCTTGTTTAGAAGTTTTGTCAATACAGAAAGGAAAGTCATTGAAATGTTTACTTTAGAGAAATATTTAATAGATGCAGATATAGGCAACTATAATAAATGCAATTTACATTTTTTTTTTAAAAAAAGAAAAATGCATATATATGAATTACCCTGAAAAAAAACTTGCACAATGAATGATAAATTCCGTTGCAAGAATCGATATTTGCTCAGAATACTATACACATATCATTGCAAAAGAAAATGAAGATTATGTTTAGTGGAAATATCAAAGCATATTTTAATTTTTGAAATACTTACTGTATTCAGAAAACTAGTAATATGGAAGTGACTGTAAGGAATAATTATATAATAAAATTAAGAATAGCTATCTAAGGAAGAATTACTAGTGGTCTAGAAAATTAATCCTATCAGAAAATTAATAGAACCAGTTAAATACAGAAGAAAGCTGGAAATATCAATAAATATGAAGGATTTCAGCTATTGCATGGTATCAAATGTGATTTTTTAAAATAACTATTCCAGCTTTGCTAATGACAATTTAAAAATCTATGAATTTTTTTTTGAGAACAAAAAACTTTTTTTTAACAATTATGTTTAGAAAAGAAACTTGCCTGATATTTTCTTTTTTTCCCTCAGCACTAGTATTCATTTGGCTTTTAAACTGTGCCACTTTATTGGCAGGTATGTCAGATTCATTACTTTTCTTGGGTATGACAGATTTTCTACTCGCAAAAGATAGCATCTTGTTATAAGAACCTTCATTCCCATTTTCTTCAGCCGTATTTTTAGTGCATAATTTAACATGAGGTAATAAAGAATATCTAGGCTTGGCAATGTTTAATATTTTTCCATTAACTGCATTTTTAGATGTGCCAAGTTGGCAAACTTTAGCCACTGACATATCTTTCTCCTTTATTTCAGGTTTTGAGATACAGTTTTTATTAATATTATCGCATACTGAGTTTGATAATTTTCTGACAGGCAAATTTGAAACACTGTAATCCTTATTAAACTTTTTAGAATTCTTTTTTATTTCTATTTGGAAAAGATCATCATTGTTGGAGGGCAAATCTGCAATTTTACATGAATTTAAAATGTCATCACACCTTTGTACAGAGCATGCAATTACTGGGGCTGACTTTAATTCAGAATATTTGGCTTCTAATGAAGCTGTATGCAATAGTTTGGGGATATTTTGTTCTGTGCTTTTTAATACTTTTTTACAATTGCCAATTACAGAACCAGGATTTTTTGTTTCCTGATTTTTTGTTTGTTCTTCAGCATTAGTAAAGTATACAGACTGAGAAAATGATTTGAATGTGACTTGGGTGTTTGTAGAAATATTTGATTTTTTACCATTTACTGGTGCTTTAAATTTTGGTACAAGTTCATTAACACTAACCTTGCTTGAAGTTTGCAAAGGTTTTTTAAAATAAGTTCTATGCCAGAGAGTATTTGAAACTTTTGTAGATGTTTCAGGAGGAAAACTGGCTCTTTTTATTTCCTTAACAGTTTTGCTATCTGAAGACAGGTTGTTACTACAACTTGTAGAAAATGTTGAATTAAATTCAGAAACTTTATTGTTTGCTGTTTTTGATTTATAAATATTAGATTTGTTCACAGGCAAAGTAGAAATTTCTTTTGTTACCTTCTTAGAACAGACTATTTTTGTAGGCTTGGCTAATGACTTATTTCTAGCATCTCTATTAAGTTGAAAAGAATGAATTTTAGAAAAAGATTTATCTTTCTTGCAATCTTTTTCAGAAAAAAAAGCATTTCCATTTGGTTGTGATTTTATAAATTTTGCTTCTTCAGAAAATTTACTATTTGAATTTGAAAGATGTTGATATCGTGTTTTAATTTGAGTTTTTTCAGAAAAAACAGTATTCGTAACTACCGAAAATTTCTGAGATGTTCCCTCTGTAGAAACAATGCCAGTTTGGTTCAAATTAATATTAACTTCTCTTGAGGCATTTTCCAGAAAAATGTTTTTAATTAGTGCTTGAGATTTTAAACTTTCAGTTTTATCAGAAGCATCAGTGCAAAGAGTTAAATTTGTTTCCTCATTAGTTCTCATGTCACTTTCATGTTTAGCAAAAGAAGCTTCTGTAAATGCTTGCTGTGTCTTAACATCAGAAAAATCATTATCAAAATGGAAAAAAATTTCCCCATTGGTATTTTTGGGATAAGCAGCACTTGTAATGGGTTTTTGTGTTTCCAGTTTTTTAGAAGAATTATCATCATAAACCTTAATTTCAACCATAGCATTTTCAATTAAAGTAGATTTCTGTATTTTCAGTTTATTAGCCAAATCATCGCTAAGTGAAGTTTGAATTTCATCTTTATAACATTCTGAAAAAGTATCATTAGTAATTATTTCATGTGTTTTCTTTTTATCAGAATTATATTGTCCATCAGTTTTATTCCTGCCACTTTTAGAAAATTTAACACTTGCAACATCCTTATGTTTTTTACTTTCATCACAAAAATCATCACTGGGAGATTTATTTTCAATATTGGCATTTTCTACTAATGGCAATATTACAGATTTAATTTTATCAACAGACTCTTCATCACAAAGACTTAAGCCCATTTCATAATGAAGTTTTAATTCTTTATCAGAATTTTCAGAAGTTACATTAAAAATTTGTTTTGGGTACTCTGAAGCTCTCATTTCAGTGACATAATTATTATCACATTGTAATAAATCAATTCTGTCATGTGTTTTATTTTTGCAATCAGACTTTTCGCAAAAAGTTTTATTTGTGACATCTTCCTCTAAATTAAAAGAGCATTTTGCATTTGTTGCTTTAGTTGGACTGTAATTAATAATGAATGTTCTTTCACAATCAGGAATATAATTATTTTTGCCTTCACTCAAAACAAATGTTGAATTTAATATTCCTGTTTTTTCAAGCTTACCATCTATACTTGATGATACATTTTTTGCAGAGGAAAAATTAGAATTGCCTACAAGTGATGCTGTTTCTAAAGAAACTGATGATTTAATATTAAATGTGCAGTTCAAAATATCCGGGCAATTTTGAATGCTGCCTGTTCTTCTGTTACAGTTGATTTTGTCAATATCGGAAAGAGTCTGCGTTTTATTTAAATCTCTAGTTTCTTCCTTCACTTCAAATACTTCTTGCAATGTAGAATTTCCACCTCCAGAATTTTTATCAAATCCCTCATTTAATAAAAGAGAAGAAATTAGTTGAGGAGGTGAAAATGCCTTTGAAGTTGAAGTTAATGGACGTGAATTTTTAAAGTCATCAACATCAAAATCAATTTCAAATTTAATTTGGTTAGATCCAGCTATAATAGGCTCTACATCTTTTTCAATTTGAAGAAAATGCCATTGAGCATCATTAGTAACATTTGTCTCCTTTATTTTAAATTGACTATTCACAGAAGACTTTGGAGTGCTACTGCATCTATGCTCATTTTCAAAATAATCTAAAGGTGTAGTATTATTCTTAAGAAATAAATTCACTTTATTGATACAGTTGTTTGGAGGAGAAAATACAAATACAGATGAATCATCAAGATTATGCACAATTTCATTTAAATTTTGATCTGAAAAGTCTTGAGCTGCTTTACAAAGATCAAAAGTCATATCTTCAGTTAATAAGTCCGAAATAATACCTAAACTTTCTTCTGAATCCAAGCGATCAATGTTTTCTTGTTCAGATTTTTTAGGCAAACTTTCTTTCTTTTCATTTATACAACTAAATGTACATTTATCCAATCTCTCGAAACTTGTTTCAGCTATATCAGATAATTGTTTAGGTTCTAATCCCTTAAAAATATCAAATGTTTTATTCAGATCTACATTGGAATTATAATTGGAATAATTTTCTTTAAGTTCTTCAGGGATCTCGCGAGGTTTTATAAAGGAATCATCTGTTTTACAAACATTTGAGTCAGAAGCAAAGTAATTAACATCAGATTCCTTTGTTATATTGTTTTTAAAACATAATTCAGTGTCTGTTTTTGCTCTGTCATTTAATTCTGTAACTTCATGTAAAGGAACAAATATGCCATAATTATCTTTACAAGTAAAATATCTAACATTATTGGAAATTCCATTAGTTTCACCAATAGGTTCATCTAATTCAATGCCACACCATAATCCATCATTACATATTATTTTTCCAAAATACCTTAGTGTTCCATAATTGATTCCCTTTATACAAACTCTTTGTCCAATCAATTTATCCCAAGTCAAATGGGCAAAACAAGTTTCAGTCATTCTGATTTATGTTTTTAAAGGATAAGTTATATTTACTTCCTTTATATATTATGTATCAGTTATACTGAAAGAATGATAGAAAGTACAAATTTATAAGCCTGTTTCAAATATCTCCACCTGAAAAGATACAAGAAAAAATTAAATATTTATGAAATGCAGAAAATCATTAACTGTAGAGATATGAGAGAAAACCTCTTCCCTTATATATATTTTTTAAAACATCAAAACAAAAATTATTTTCTAATAAATAAAAATACAGTAAAATTCAAAAGTTTCACAATTTTGTAAACCAAAGCTTTTTTTATTAGCAGAACAAAAAAAAAAAAAAAAAATCTAAGTAGAATTTACCATTCTTATTTTTAGTTTTGAAACACATAATTAAGCATGTTGGTCTGATTTTATCTAACATCTGAGCCATTCCCATACATAGTTTTTGGAGATTTGAACATATTGTCAAACATGTTTTGATAGCCCTAGAAAAGTAACTTAAAAAAGGAGACAAGAGCTTGTGACTATAATTTAAACTTTTGCCTGTTAGAAAGCTGTAGAACTTTTTTCAATAAACTATTTCTCAGAGTAAAATTAGCAGTTATGGTAAAATTTTGATTGAATTTCTAGATTTGGTCAATGCAGTAAAATGCTTTAATGAGCATATATCTGAATTTTTTTTCATGAGATGGGAAGGAGGGGAGGGAATTTTCTAATAAAAGGTTTGGTAGAATGAAAAATTTCAATAAAATAAGTATTATAGCTGGGTGAGTGAGAGTGATTTTGGGATTTATTGGCGCAAGAGCCAATTTCGGCTATACTGCGCCAAACATTTGTTTACATTTCTCTTTCAAATTTCCATTTAGCGCTTAATTTTGAATTAGATGAATGGGACTCTAAGCAATTAACACATTTTGGCTCCAGAGTACAATCCATGGAAGAATGTCCAACGGATGCATATCTAGAGCACGTTAATAGACCACGGCAAGAAGTTTGAGTGTCCCTGGCATTTAAAACAGCGCAGAGGATTCAATATATAGGGGATTACTTTACAATTTAGGTATCCAGCTTTAATGGTTGATGTAATTTAGGGCTATTGAAGGTTAGAATTAAATGTTTAGTGGGATAAAGCGACGAGTCTTTTTTATTGTAATTCTTCTGACCTGGGTAACACCCTGGTAAGAAAATCCTTCCATAATTTCTGTTTCAAAGGCACAAATGATCTGGTTTGGAGATGACATCTCAACAAGAATTCAGAGATCTGTGAGAATTTACTGTTAGCGGAGAATCAATAAAGGTTTTAGCCAGCAAGAACGATTTGCTTTGTAATGCAGAATTAGTCTCGATAAGTAAGTCACCGGATTGTAATTTTTTAATGGATTTTGGTTCCCCACTGATTCCTATTAATGCTTTGTGAACAACAAACAGATTTCAATTTTTGGTTAAGATAGAATTAGAAAGTGTGAACATTTTGCAACATCGTCAATGTTTAAGTTGGGTAAAACAAGGCCTTTACCCGGGCACAACATATTCCGATCCATAAGCAAGAGAAGAACTTCATTCTGGCATGCCTCCACCTACCACGGAGTCCAACAAGGGAGGCAGTGTGCTGGTCAACTGACAATAGTCAGGCACGGCTCTTACTTGAAGTACACCTAGAATATAGTGCTACAGCATCAGGGTGAGGATCCAACAGGTAAACCCACCACCCCTTATCTGCAGCACTAACCCTACAGCAATGTCTCTCTGGGGATATCGAAGAGAGGTATGACCAGCCGATTGACAGGAGCGGGCCCACTCTTGCCACTCGCCTACAGCGAAGCATGAGCCAAAGGGAACGCAGAGGTATCCTCAGGACACCATTTTCCTCCTTACGGTATGCCGCATATGGCAAACATGCGGGTCGGAAAACCAACAGTGTTAGTAAAAAAAACACTCAAAAACAAGTTATAATACAAAATAAATAGTTGCAAAAATTAAAAAACTAATTAAATGCAATACAAAATGAATACAACAATATGTTATATATATAAATAACTAATAATGATTTATCTAATAAAAACAAAATCAACAGTTGTATACACTTACATTCGAAACAGTAGTCTGTAGTCCAGACGGGAAAGGAAGTAAAGAGGAAATGGAATGACAAGAAAGAGAGTCGAAAATAGAGAAGGGTCACTAGGGTACCCCAAGGTTGTGACACCAGTGTTTACCAAAGACTGTTAACCCCTTGGGAAAAGGAAAATATCAATAGGGCACCTTGGGATTGTGACACCCGTACTCCTCTAAAGAAAGTGAGCCCCTGAGGGGGTATTATAACTGGACTTTCATTCAACAGAAAATCAAACATCATAAGTTGGAAAAATAACATTATGGATTCAGTAATATATTAATACAGGGAAACTACCATTTTCTTAAAAAAATAGATGAACATTAAAAATTCCCCAAAATATTTTTAAAAAATAACATTACCATGTTAAAATTATTTGTCGAAGATATCAAATTTATTTCTATTCACTACATTCTTGCTCTTTAAAATGTTTTCAATGAATTACTAATAAATCAAATAACACGAAAAACCCATATTAAAACTTATTTTTTTGCTCTTTAAACAGAGCAATTCCATTTTATCTCCTTCCATTACTGCAGAATTATCTTTTGTAAATGGAACTTAATGTTTGATAGGCATCGCCTATTTTTTAAATTCGTCCACAATCAAATTTGAAATTGTAAAAAAAAAACCCTACTTTGAATTAGATATTTTGTAGGATCAAAGCAAGCAACCCCAATGGGCCTCTGAAAAGGATAAATTGTACGCACAAAGCATAAAAATTGACAGGTATATAATAATGCGAGATTTTACAATTGTATTTTTTTATCAAATTTAATTATAACATGAAGTTTTCAACTATGTTTTAAAGAATCTGAAATTTTATAAACACAATAGATAATTTAAAAGAAAGTATTGGAAACAAAGTCACACTTGGAAGAGATTATGGTGCTAGTTTGATATCCTGGGTCTACTCGCTTGGTCGTTGTTTATGTTCGAAAAGATGGGCGTATAACATTACAATATTGTTACCTTGATATTTTTAACATCTGGCAATGTGGTTGCCATGGGGATAACATACATTAGAAATTATTTTTAGCTTTTTCTCGTGGTAACCCTTTTTATTTCAGACGATTTTAATTCGATTTCTTTAAAAATTTAATCATTTTTATTGCATTTGCTCTTCTGTTTTATTTTGTGCTATTTTGAAATATGGATATTTCTAATTTAATAAGTGAGTACTAGGATATTTTATTTTATAAAGAATGTGAGTGTTGTCCTTTTAATTATTGCCTATAAATATATATCGTCCATTTTCACTTTATTTTACTTTTTAAAAATGATTTTTTTAACGTTCTTTATTCGATGAAATTTGTTGAAGGAACTAGCAGTTTTTGGAGCATTGCACATTTTAGTACTTTTTATTTGATATCCATTATGATTTTTAATATACATTATGTATTTTTTTTTATAAAATATAATACAAAAAATACAATTATTACTTTTGTGATAATTGTATAATATTCGTTATTTGTAATTGTTTTTTTAATTATATTTCTTATAATTATTAAATATGTTATTTATTTATTATGATGCAGTTTATTGATAATTATTTTTTTGTAATTTATTAATAATTATTATGTTAAACGAGTATTCTTATGTACACTTCTTATTACAATACGCTGTGGCTACTCTTTTTTATAATTACTATTAAATTATATTGTATGATTATTATATAAAATAATTATTACTACATAATATTATATTAATAGTATATATAATAATTACCATAAAATTATATTATAAGATTATTTATTATATATTGCATAATATTACTATCAATAAATATTTTTTAGATAAAATTGATTTTCACTTTTTTATTGATCTTGGTTATTCTCAATCTCTTCCTACATCCTTCATTTGAAATAAATTTTACTATATTTCAAAAGTTCGTTAAAATTATTTTTCTGATGATCGCTTACTGCTATGCTGCCATCTTGGATTCCGTTCCAAAGACATGCGCTGCTTGGCGTGATTCTTTATCGCCCCAAGCAGCATTTGGCACATAAACCCAGGATAAAAGCTAGTTCCAAGATTACCAACAGATCTTTTTTTAAAGGTTTTTGTAATGCTTGGCTGGTATTTGCTATATGGTGACTTCTTAATGTAATTTATTGTACATAAGGATATATAAAAATGGTCTACTTTTAAAGTAATTTTCTTATTACTGTACTAATTCTCAAACTATTTAGCAGCCAATGTTTATGTAAACTTATATCTCATTAAATGATGTATGAAAGTTGACAATATAAATGGAATATTTTTCTATTTTTAGGGAAATAGATGAAAAAATGGATATGACCAATGCAGAAGGAAGATATCTCTTTGCCTTCTTATTTCTGGAAAATTAAAATGAGCTTGAGTAATTTCAGAGCCATACTTGTCAGAAATACAACAAACATTCTTAGAAAGGTTTCAAATCATATTGAAATGCATGTGTACTTCCTTCCTCCCCTTTTTAAACTGTGATCCAAATACTTTTATTCCAGTAAATATCTTCCGATTTATATAATATTTAAATATTTTCTTCCCAGGGCAAATAAAAGAACATTTTCTACAATACTGAAATAATTTTATTGCAGTGTGCAAACCATTTTGCTTCACAAAAATAGGTTATTTATGTTAACTTTTACAGGAACTATTTCATCAAAAAATATTAGGCCTTTCTTTGAAACGCAGTGTAAGACATTTGTAAAACTTGTATTGGAAGCTCTTAATTTGTAGAATAATTTTTATTTACCTTAGAGCAAAAATTTTATGATCTTACAATATATGACACACAAAGATAAAATACGTTCGACTTTTGAGTTGTAACATTTTTAAAACAAAATATTAACGCACATTTCAGAAAAATTGTAAAAAATAAACAGTAGCATACTCACATTAAACATCAAATCAGTGCTAATAAAAAGCTACAGAATATTTAAAAGTCAAAAATGTTACGAAATAAATTTATATTTCATTGTAGTAAGTTAGTGTGAAAGTTTCTTAATTTTAAAATAACAGAACACGAAAACACTTCCTAAGATTTTAATGTAGCCATTAATTAGGAAATTTAAAATACAGCGGGTACATTTTGCAAATTATTTCACTTCATCGCTGTATTTATAGTGGTGCATAAAAATATTACATAACTGCAGATTTTTTTAAAAAATAATATAACTCAAAATAAATCAAATAATAAAAAAATGTGTTTTATATTTAATAAGAATAAATAAAATTCATATCTAAAGCATAAATGGGAAGAAGATGCCGTAGATGGGATAGAAGCCGTGATGTTTTGGTTGTTGAAAATTCTGGCTTTATTATACGTGGATAATTCGAGATTTATTTTCAACATATTTATCATCTGGAGTGAGTAAATATTAGCATCACACTATTCAGCTACTCGAGGGCTTTTGGAGATGGACCTCGTAATTTTGAACAACGGTCAAGTGACGAGGACAACACCTGAGCTGCACCACCTCTCCTAACTTCTACACCACACAAACGAGAGAATGTTTGAGCATCGATAGATTTTTTGTGCATTGCCCCCCTACATTGCGGGTCTTCAGTGGTATTGGGCTCGAACTCATGACACGCTGGCCACGAGTCCGTTACCTTGGTCACTAGGTTACCGCGGCCCTTTTATTATCTGGAGCAGAAATGAATTTTCTTATACTATACTTATACAGGGAAATCTCATTAACGTGGGCTGGATTTTCTACCGCCAAATTCTCTTTTCTAGCCGAAGATCGATCGCCAAGGCGTATCCTTGAGAGGAACCGGTTTGTAGTAACCATATGCGATACGATTCTCCTCAGACAAAACTCGGCGTAGTAATACATTGTATTCCTGACATTCGGCTTTCATTTCAGTGTTGATGTTTTCTGAAAATATTACCAGTATAATTTAAAGGGTAGGTTAAACGATTTCTCGAATTCACATTTTAAACTTTTTTATCTCAAAATGAGATTTAAAAAAAACTTTATGTACATGACAACTAAGTTAAATTTCAAGTTTTTTCTTTTCAAAGCAAAGAGTTATTATTTAAATTCGAAGCTATAAATTTCATTATTTTTATAAATACGAGACATAAGTATCAAATGAAACATAGTTTTAATTTTTTGCCAGAACAAAGGAAAATAATTATTTATAATTATGAAAAAACACACATTTTAGTACAATCAGTGCAGATTGTCTAGTCACAAACTAATCCAAAAATCTCAAATATCTTACTATCCTAAATATCTATTATTTGTTTTATCTCATCATTACCTTAATTTTTAAAGATATAATCACTCAGATTTTTCGAAATAATCGAATGCTTTTCTGAAAAAATTTTCTTCCTTTATATATATTCAGAGATGATTTATTTTTTTAAAATCATAGATTATTTTATATTGGGGTTTTTTTAGATATAATAGTTATAAGGGTTTTATTATAGTTTGGAAGGGAATATATACTTATATACAGTACAATATCTTACACATTTCATAATTTTCATTATATTTCTCTTTTTTTTAACTAGAGATTTTCGAAAAAATAGCGATTTACAAAAAGCTGTTGATATTGTATGAGTTCCTGAATAGTATAAGAAAATTAATTTCTGCTCCTGATAATAAAAGTGGCCGCGGTAACCTAGTGGTCAAGTTAACGGACTCGTGGCCGGTGTGTCATGAGTTTCGAGCCCAATACCACTGAAGACCCGCATTGTAAGGGGGCAATGCATAAAAAATCTATCGATGCTTAAACGTTCTCTCGTTGGTGGGGTGTAGAAGTTAGGAGAGGGGTTGCCAGCTCAGGTGTTGTCCTCGTCACTTGACCGTGGTTCAAAATTACGAGGTCCATCTTCAAAACCATCGAGTAGTAGCGTAATGCTAATATTTATTCACTCAAGATAATAAATGTGTTGAAAATAAATCTTGGATTATCCACGTATAATAAAGCTAGAATTTTCAACACCAAAACATCACGGTTCTAGGATTCCTGGAAAGGGGTGACTGTAAATTGATATCTTGCTGCCCACTTTGAATGAACAGGAAATTCATCAATCAAGAGTTCATTAGGGATATAAACATATTAATCTTAAATTAAGATTTCAAAATTTAGTATTTTTTTATGAAACTAATCAAAATAAAAACTCCAGAATTAACTAATGTCTTTTTGAATCCTCCTTGATATTATTCCTTTTAATTACTTTTACAACTTTACATACATATGTGTAAAATAATTAAATGATTTTTTTTTTCTAAACAGGACATAAGATGTAAAAATTCTTTTCATTGAAAATGAGTGATTTCCATTTTGTACAATTTATATTTCAATACTTGAAACCATATGAAACTACAATAGCAAAAGTTATAATTGACATAGTTTAAATATCCATGTAAAAATTAAAATAGAATTGAGACAATGATGAAATAACAAAATTTATGTGCTCCTAATCCATTGTTTTCTAATAAAAGTTGATAAACATTTAAAAACATGTATCTCAAAAACTTGGAAAATGATTTTAAAAATATCATATTATGACTGAAGGTTGAATACATTATGCCAATTGCAAAATTTTAAAATGAATGTTGAAAAAAAGAATATGTTCTGGTTAAACACTTTTCTCCTTGCAAAACAAGAATGAATGTTTTAATCAACAAGATTAGATTTTTTCAGAGGTCATAGTCAATTTTTAAAAAATGATAGCATTAATTTTTTATCTGTTTAAAGATCATAGCCAATAAAAATATGATTAATAGCATTTTCTTAATTTCAAAACTTAAAACAAAATCAGTAAAAAAAAGTATCAAAAAATATAAATTAATTCAGTGCTTTTCAAACTGTAGGGCGCGCCTCTCCAGGGGGTGGGATAACCCTACAAGGAGGGTGCGAGCATGTCGGAAATAAAAGATTAATTAAGAATGTATCTATATATTAATTTATTGAAAGAAAGCAAAGGAAAATATATTCTGATATAAAAATTAATCAAATATCCATGTGTGTACACTGTTATAATATACTTATAAATTGTACAGTACAATACATTTGATAATAAATTTATCTATATTAAATTAAGAACAAGTTTAATAATTACTACCGACATCTTTGAGCTTGCTATATACAAAATTTAATATATCTTGATAATTTGTGTTATTTATATTTAAAGTCGTATTGTAATTTCAGCGTCAAAGTACATTATTATTGCTTTCAATACAATGTTATTGTATGGGGGGGGGGTGATGAAAATTATGATTGAAAATTGGGTCGTCAATATTTAAAATTTGAGAAGCACTGAACTTATTGGTAAACTTTTTATTTTAGATTATCATACATGGTATGATTTATAGCATACCATATTCGATTGTGTCATATGTAACATCTACGTACTAAAGTATCATTGAATTTTGTAGATAGGATGCAAAAATGAGAAAAATTTATGAAATTAATATTCTTAACTATTAATCATTTGTAAGAAAATAAAAATTAACTGGATTTTTTATTTCTCATATAAAATTCTGGTTTTTTTTTTTTTTTGTCATAATACTGTGTAACTTTTATTTTCAACATTAAAATTCTGTAAAATATAGAGTATGTTGTACAGAAATCATTAATATAAAACATCTTGTAGATTATTACACACAAACTCAAATGTTTAATATTATTCAGTCAACAATATAGAAACAAATCTTTTGCGAAAAAAAATTCAGAGGTCACAAAAAACAGAAATTTTTTTGTTGAATATTTTTTATATGCCACGAAAACAATAAATAAACTTTTAATTTTTTCGTATTCGTTTAATTAATAATCATTGCATTCTTTACCGTCTAATTGATTCGATCAGCAGAACTACAAGGGGTGATCAAATGAAAAGGTACGAAACGACATAAAAATGAAACAGTTAAATATTTGCATATTCCGCCAAGGGAGAATGTAGCGAGACATCTCGGGATGCCATTGGAGACTCTGACTGGGATAGGATCATGCGCGGGTGCCCGCATGCGCAGGAGAGAGCAAAGGCTCTTATAAAAAGCGGCGTCCAAATGATGCGAGCACAGAATTACTCGAGCACAGAAAAAGCATTAACTCCGATGTGTACTGTGAGACACTCCGAAGCCTACGCAGGTCCATCAAGAACAAAAGACCGGGGCTGCTCACGGAGGATGTGGTTCTGCTCCATGATAACGTGCGTCCACATGTCTCCAGAGTCACACAAATGGAACTGGACAAGTTCCAATGGGAGACGTTGGACCATCCGTCCTACAGTCCGGACATGTCACCCTGCGATTTCCATGTGTTTGGTCCACTGAAGAAACACCTGAAAGGAAAGCGCTTCAACTCGGACGACGTACTCAAGGACACTGTGAAGGACTGGGTCTCGTCACAGCCACAGGAATTCTGGGAAGAAGGAATCCTGCGGCTTGTTCATCAGTGGGATCGTTGTGCTCAGGCCTATGGTGTATATTTTGAATAAAGTCTATATCTGTACCCACCGTGTCGTTTCGTACCTTTTCATTTGATCACCCCTTGTATTTTTTAGCACTTGAAAGCAATTAATCGTGTAAATGTAATTCAAGAATTGGCTCTGTGCATTAAATATCTAAATTCTACGAGGATATAATGCTTAATTATTTAAAGAAATTTAGAAGTGATACTTTAAATTTATAAGAGGACATTTTCTTTCTTAACTTATAATAATCAAATTTATATTATTTGAAGACTCCTAAATTTCTTTGCGTATTCAAAGAAAAAAAAATTCTTTGTGTTCATCTTTAAATTTGACCTTTTTTTTTTGTTGCTAAATCCTATGTTTTATTTTGCAGAGTTTCTTGATGAAATTATTCATTCAAGAGTATCTTGATAAAAAAATGTTTAAAACTCGTTTATTAAGTCACCAAATACTTTTTTTCTGCTAAACATAATTATTACAAAAATATGTTAACAAACTTTGTATCAAGTGTTTTAAATGATTCAGTTTTATTTATTTATTTTACTGTTCATTTTATGCTACTACATACAAAATACCATGTTTAATTAAATATTTGGAAATTCTACATCGTCTGAGTTTTTTACGTATGTTTTAAATTTTGATTTTTAAAAATTTAAATACTTTTGGTTAATTCCTTATAGTGGTTGCGGTAACCTAGTAGTTATGGTACGAACTCGAGGCTGGAATGTCTCGGGTTCGAGTCCTGGTGCCACAAGGGATCCACCATTGTAGAGCAGGCTGATGTACATTGAATCCGTAGAGGCTCAATGTCCTCCCGATGATGTGGTGTGGCAGTTAGGAAAGGGGGTGCCAGCTCATATTTTAGTATAATCAGTAAGAATTTCTAGTCAACATATATTAAGACTGGATCTAATCTAGAAACTTTATATCTCTTACTATTCTAAATGTATTATTTGTTTTATTTTTATCATTATCTTAATTATTAAAGGAGATAATCTCTCATATTTTTAGAAATAAACAACTTTAGTTTAAGTTTTTGTTTTTACAAAATCAATACTTTGAATTTACCTCCATTATATTTATTCAGAGCTAATTTATTATACACAAAGATTAATTCATACAAAGTTTTTTTCGAAATAAAGTTAAGAGATATAATTTGGAAGTGAATATATACTTGTAGTATGGTATTTTGTTTCACATTTCTCATTGCTTTTCTCTTTTTTTTATTAATAGTTTTTCGAAAAAATAAAGCTTTACAAAAAAATTGTTGATGTTGCGTAAGTTAGTGAATAGTTCAAGAAAATTCATTTCTGCTCCAGATAATAAAATCTCTTAAGTAAATGTGTTGAAAATAAATCCAGAATTATTCCGTATAGTTAATTTAGATTTCTTAACTACTGAAACATCATGACTCTTAGACAGGATTCCTGAAAGAGGGATAAAATTGATATCTTATTTGTATTACTTGACTTAACCGGAAATTGATCAATCATCGATATAAATATATTTATCTTGAATTAACATATCAAAATTTTAACATTTATTTATAAAACAAACTAACGCAATTTAGAACAAAGGATTTCAGAGGTTTGCTAGTGCCTTTTTGAAATTTCTTTATTCTTTAAAATCCTACATGATCTTTTTTTTTTTTGTTTTGTTGTATCCAGTTAAGGGAAATTTATTAAAGCTCTTGTTTCATTTAGTAAAACACCTCTAAATAGATGTGTGTAAAATAATTAAATGAATTTTCCCCCTAAACAACATACAAGATGCAAAAATTCTTTTCAATGAAAATGTGCGTGTGTGTGAGTGAGCTTTTAAATTTTCCGTTCATAATAATTGAGAACGAACAAAAATATTGTGATTAGAAACATTTGCGAATATGAACATCCCTTTTATCTTTTGTTCAAAACTAAAGATAAAAATTCTTCTGATCTTTCATGTTTAGAAAGACACCGTTTTGAGGTCAACAGATCTATAGTACTGTTTTTGCGGCATGGTCCAAAAGATTCAAAAAAAGGGGAGTGTCAAGAATAGGAAATTCCTTTTGTCAAGAATTGGGGAGTGTTGCAAATACTTGAAAACTATCCTTCAAGTAATACTGAGAATTTCTTTTTCTTTTATTTTTGCTGCTTCGCTACTATAGTTCACTTCTTGTCTGAGAATCATCAGTTTAGAAATCTTTTTTTTACCAGTCATTTTATTGTAAGCGATCTACAGTTTTAATTAAATATCTTCAACAAGTACGAAATATGAAATATTATGAGTTTTGTTCAGTGATTAATTATATAAAAATACTAGCTGCGCGGTGTATAACGGCTAGTATTTGAACTGATCAACTGAATTTGTTTCACTTGTTAAAAAAAGTCCTCTGTTAACAACAAATGAAAGATATATTTTTTCTATATTTATTACAATTGAAACGAAATGCTTTAATTTTCATACCAATTAAAAAAAATTACGAAGTTTGTATTCCTTTTTTTATAAACTATGTGTTACTTAGAAAAAGCCACAACATTTCAAATTTCACGAAAAGCAAAAAAAAAAAAAAAAAAAAAAAAAAATTCAAATGTACTCATTTAAATTTCTAATACTCTTATCCTTATGAGAAAATAAAATAATTTTGAAAGGTAAAAAAAAAGTCAGTTCTTGAAAACACTAATCTAAAATTAAGTTTGTAACAAATGGTAATAGAGCGCCCTCTACTGGCCATGTGAACACTTAACCAGTCAGCCTGCCACCTCGAGGAAGGAAGGATGTGCCAATGTCCGCCCGCGCAAACCCCTTAATATTAGTATATTTTCCCCCTGTTTTATGTAATTGTAACCGTGCTCAAATAGAATGTACCACCAATTAAAATTATTTGAGCTAGCCCCGCCGGAGTTATTTTTGAGTATCGGTTATAAAAAATGTCGCCCAACTTACGGCCCGAATATTAATTTAATTTTAATATGACTACTAGTCTAACAAAGTTATCTTCAATATTCTGAACTGCTAGTTCATGAAGAAGTTTAAAAAAACATAGATTCTGAAATTCTAGCTACCGGCTACGAAGAAATTTTCGGATTACTAGAAAATTTATATTTCCTACCGGGAAATTAGAAACTTTGGATTGCATTCGTCTTCATGGAGCATCAGCTAAGTTTTCTTTTCTTTTCTTTTGTTTCTGATTCATTTTGATCTTTTATTGGATTTTACTTGTGTTTTTATATTTTATGGTATAAATATATAATAACCATGATTTATTAGTCTATTTCATTTGAGTAATTCTTTTCCCTAGTAAGGAAATTCTTTTACTTTTGTTCATTTCCTGTGATTTATGACTATTAGTGTACTTGTATTGGGAACTTCTTACCCCCACTTCTGACCTTGAATTTTCACTGCTTGTTGAACGAACGACGTTTTGTTACTAAGGGTCCCCCCCCCCTTTCTGTCTCTCACCCCTTGCCTGGTGAAAATCAGACGTTCTTTTTTTTTTCTCTTGTTCCTTTTTCTTGGAACTCAGAATACAGCACTCTCTGCTTGCTTTGTAAAATTTGTTTATTCTGGATATTTTTCACTTTTTTCTTTTGACTCCTTTTTTTTTACTTATGACGCCAGAG
The DNA here is from genome assembly GCA_019973975.1 of Trichonephila clavata. Taxonomy (NCBI): domain Eukaryota; kingdom Metazoa; phylum Arthropoda; class Arachnida; order Araneae; family Nephilidae; genus Trichonephila; species Trichonephila clavata. The sequence continues at coordinate 44,635 of BMAO01004583.1, forward strand.
CGTCTCGGAGATTGATATTTCCTATTTAGGGGAGTATTGTGTTGGTTTTTTTTATTGAATTTTAGTGTTATGATATTGTGTTTTATTTTCTGACTATATTAAAGAATTTTGTTCATATATAAAATATATAGGAATGAAATGAAAGAAATTATTTTCTTTTTTTGTTAACAAAAAGTATAGTAGAAAAGTATTTTTATTTTTTATTCAAAAGATTCATGCATAGGTTTTGTTTTGACTTTGAATTTCATCAGAATTTCTTTTATATGTGAACTATTTTTACTTTCAAAGCTAAATTTTTGCATTCAGTCAAATATCTACAAAACAGTATTTTTATTCCTTCAAAGGAATAGTTTATATGTTGTTTTGGTTAAGTGCATCAGAATTTCTGTTTATCAGAATTTTCATTTTGTTTTCGAAGTTTAGATTTTCTATCCTGTCAAACATCTATAATATATATTTTTTAATAGTATTGTGTTCGAATATCCCATTCTTATTATTTTAGTGATTAGTTGATGCTCAATTATCAAGGTTAACTATTTTAAAACTAAATTAACTGTAGTTAATTTGTGGCTGTCGGATTTTATAATTGACCCCTTTTTTTCCCTCAAGTTAAAAACAATGGCGTATCTTGCTAAAGCGCGCAAAGAGGACTTAAAAACACTAGCTACAGAATTGGGCCTCGAGGCAGGAGAAATAATGAGAATAATAGATTTTAAAAATTTAATCATAACTTCGGAAGACTATGATGAACAGTTTACTAAAACTCTTCTAGAAACAATTATTAACACAAGGGTTCAGGCAGAACGTGAGGAGAAGGAGGAAAATGAATACAAAAGAAAACGAGACGAACTGAATTTAGAACTAGAACGCATGAAGTTAAGCATGACTGCTACTTCTTCAACTAACACTAGTGCTGCCGCAGAGAAAATAAATATCCAGCACCTCATACCCAGATTTGTGGAAACTTCAGACATTTCCACCTATCTAAAAATATTTGAAAGACAGTATGAGCAAGTTAACATAGGAGAAGTCGATTATATAACACACCTTCTACCTATGTCACCTATTGATATTTCCAATATTATCTTAGGGAACCTAAAGAGAAATTAAGAAATTACCAGCACATTAAGCAAGTGCTGCTCCAAAGATTCAAGTTAAGTGCTGAATCGTTTCGAATTAAGTTCAGTACTCATCAAAAACAACCCGAAGCTCTGTGGAAGGACTTCGCGTATGAGCTAAACAATTTCTTAGAAGAATGGCTACATAGCCTAGAAGTGAAAGACTTTAACTCCCTTAAGGATTTGGTTCTTACCGATCAGCTTAAGAGAAGAGTTTCGAGGGACGTTAAGGAACACTTCGTGGATATCTGGGGAGATATTAAAAGCTCATCTGAGCTAGTACAAAAATTAGACGATTATGAAATTGCTCGAGGTAAGACGTCGAAACATAAAGTTTTACCAGACGTAAGAAGAACTTCTTTCCCCTCAAAAACAAATAAACAAAGCAGTATAAGAACGGGGGATAAGGCAAAGGAAGCACCAAGAAAACCATTTGGAGGGCATTCGCAATTTGAAAGCCGAACTCCTCTGTCCTGCTATGGATGTGGAAAGCCCGGTTACATCAAATCGAAATGCCCTGACTTCAATCCTTCAAAGGGTGAGCCAGCTCCCTTTGGAATTCTGCAAGTTAACAGTCTCTCCCCTTCCAACAGAAATGCTGTACTCAGGATCAGCAAAAATGGAGTTTCGGGAACTGCATTTGCGGACAGTGGTGCAAGTCATTCGATTGCAGGAGAAACTCTTTACAGTATCCTTCTGCAACAAGGAGCTGTTTTTGAGAAGACAGTCTTATCCCTATCCTTTGCTGATGGAATAGTTACTCAGAAAGAAGTTCTACGTACATTTCAAACCATCCTTCTGGAAGGCAGAAAGTTTAAAACCCACTTTATTATTTTGCCTGATGCCAAAAATAACCCCACTCTACTTGGAGTTGATTTTCTCAAAAATGCTGGAATAGTACTAAATTTCAGAAAGAACTGTTGGACTTTTTGTGACGATTCCCGAAAATCGTACAATTTTGTAACGCCTTACCAGAGTACATCTGTTAATGTTTTTTCCTGTGGCGATAAAAAAACTGTCAATTACGGGAAGATGAAGGACAAGAACTCCCTGGTTCTCAGCGTGGAGAACTTGTGATAGCTTGCTTAAGAATCATCACTCTATCTTCGAAGTAGGGGGAGAAGCTACTCCATTTATCGAACATAGCATCAACACTGAAAACAACCCACCAATTTCAGTGCCTCCCTACCGGATGAAGCCAGCCAGGAAGGAGCTGTTGAAGAAAGAGCTAGATTATTTGCTGCAACAAGGCATCGTAATAGAATGTGAATCTCCGTACGCCCTCTCCGTTGTTTTGATTCCAAAACCAGAATTGAAGAGAAACAAGATCAGCGAAAGGCCTTCTATGATAAAAGACATCGGTCCTGGTCCCTTGTATCATCCAGGTGATAAGGTCTGGGTAACCCTTCACCCCCTTAGCAATGCTGCCCCAGAAGAAAACCGCTAAATTCATGCCTAAAAAGAGATGGACCTTATATTGTTGTGACTCAACGCTCTCCGACGACTTATGAAGTGGAAAATCCAACAACCCACATGAGG
>BMAO01004584.1:0-28241 GCA_019973975.1 Trichonephila clavata
TAGGGGGACCATAGGGGCTGACGTCAAGCACGGCTGGGGCCCAAAACCTGACTTTGCAGGGGATAGTTCTAGTATTTTTCATTATACCATTGCTCACTGCACCAAAACAAAAAACAGCTGTAATCGGAGAGCACCACATCAACAACTCCATTCTCCAATTATCTCTAGTATGACATCACTGAAGTCGCAGGTATTGTGATTTGGAGCTAATTGTATGAATGCCATAGAGCTTCTCTCTAGGAATTTTTTTCTGATTGATTTTGTCGTTCATTGATTTGTTACAGCTCACTGTGTCAGTTTGATGCCATAAAAAAACTTGTCTGGTTGTGAATATGCGGTCTTCTCTGTCAGTAGTAACCCATGCATAGTTGGGCCATAGTTTTCTTGAGGTAGTGCCTTTTCGAGACCTTTGCTGCCAAAATCATGCACAATTGACTCATTCCTACTAAGTTTTTGCAATATCGTGGAAAGAAAAAATCCACCTTTTTTTACTTTCTCTATTATACTACTATATAATACTAGTGAAATGTTGATAATAACTTTTTCGTCTTCTTAAAGTTATGCTGGAGTAACAACAACTCACTTCATCCAATCTCAACGATAAATATCTCTCAAGAACTTTAAGGCGCATATTTAAAGTACACTTGATTCGCGCGCGCGCATCCTAAAGTAGCACAACTAGTGCTACACTTATGCACCATCTTTTGGAAGTGTAAATAAGCTTACCAAATTTCTTTCATGTAGCACAACTCCTTTTTGGAGATAGGATTTTTATTTCCATCACTGTGTATATTACTATAGAAGATAAATGAAGCAAAACGAAGTTATGTGATAAAAGATATGATTCTTGGCTAGACATGGAGATGAGCAACAACAGGTATGTCTAGTTCAAAGCGAACTATTTCAAGCTAGTTGAATTTAGGCCTTATTAATAAGGTAAAGATTAATAAAAACAGCGCTGGATGAAATCCGTGATATGATTGAGAGGAGGGAAAAGACCAGAATGTGCAGGAGGCAACTCTTATTTAGAAACAGATGGACAAATATGAAACTTCCCTAATGAACATGATTGAGAATACCACACTCCAAAGAACAAATGCTATTAGCAAATCATTGTAATAAGTTGATGGTGAATTATTAAAATGATTTAGGCTGCTAAAATCTTTAAAAAATTATATCCAAAATTTCAGAAATGAATTTGGAAAAATGGAACTAGGAGCAACTGATGCTGCAATTGAGATTATAGAAACTCTGTTTGGAGACAATTTTGCCAAAGAGTTACAATCCATACCTCTATCAAATGATACTGTCCTGTCGAATTCATGATGTAGCTGAAAATGTAGAGAAACAGCTTTTTGGTACGTTGTGAGAAAAATTGTTTTCAATTCAGCTTGACGAGGCAACAGATAGCAATAAAGATGCTCCTTTCATTCTCATATGTTCATATTTTCGTTTTGGGATGATATGGCAGCAATAGAAGAAATACTTTTTGTAAACCAATAAAATTCAAAGCAACAGCAATAGCATTATTTGATATTTTAAATGATTTAGTAAAAGAGCCAAACCTAGAGTGGAAAAATTGAGTAGTAATATGCCCTGATGGTGCTTGTACAATGTCTGGATGATTTCAAAGTATAGAAAATCTCCACTGTGCATTTGGATACATTGCATGATCCACAGAGAAGCTCTGGCTTCCAAAGAAATGAGTCCTGGTCTGAATATTGTGCTAACGACAGTTGTGACTGTAGTAAACTACATAAATAATCAGGCTACTAAAATCAAGAGTCTTCTATAGACTTCGCAGAGACATGGGTGCAGTAAACTCATTGTTGCTATTTCATTGCGAGACTAGATTGTAACCACGAGGGAAATTTTTACGACGGTCTTATGAATTAGGAAACCAAATTGCCATTTTTCTAGAAGAGGAAAATGTACCGGAAGCTGAGAAATATCGAGATGGTTTATTTGTGATGAAGTAGAGCTAATTGGTCAATATATTCGAGAAATTAAATATCTTGAATCTTCAACTTGAATGATCAAATGTACATATAGTTGACACGAGTGATAAAATTAATGCTTTTTGTAGAAAATTAGAACTATGGAGCCAAAATGTAAAGCAAAAATACCTAAAAATGTTTGAAAATGTGGATGAATTTGTTCAAACTGAAGAACAACAAGTGGAAGTTGTTTTTAAAACTATTGAATATCATTTAGCTATGTTGGCAAAGAATTTTAAAAAACATTTATTTTTGCTGAGAACAACTTGATAGCAAGTTACGAGTGGGTTAGAGATCCATTTCAAAATACCCCAGAAATGCTCTCAACTGCCGAAGAAGAAATCTTCCTAGATTTCCCATACAAGTCGCGAAATTAAAAAGCAATTTTGTAATAAATCACTCTTTCACTTTCGGGCAGAAGTTGATGATGAATTTTCTGCCTGAAAACAAAAGCATTTCGTATACTATTACCATTTTCAACATCCTACCTTTGTGAAACCAGATTTTCTGCAGTGGCTGCTTTGAAGACAAAATATAGATCTCAGCTAAATATGGAAAAACAACTCAGTGTCAATTTCTAATATTTAGCCTTCCTTTGAAAAACTTTGCTCTGCAAGACAAGCCCTTGGAAATGACTCATAATTACTAAATTTTTTAAAAATTTATGTTAATAAATTAGTTATAAATATATCTGTGCTGTATAATGTATTTTATAAGTATACTGGCTGAAGTACCCGCTCTTCACACGAGTTTATTATTTTTTTTTAAAAAAACCCACATTATTCTTGGTATAATAGCTGATATGTAAGGAGAATAAAACCAAGGGCATGACAATGTATACAAAAATGCAAAATGATTTTTATAAAAATGAATGCCCATATTACATATAGTTTTAAGCGAAATCTAATTTTAAGCTTCACAGAATTAGCATTTAGAATTAATGTTAAATAATGAAAAAGAATATAAAATTCCAATGAAGAATAATTGTGTTATTTTTAATATTTAAAGCGAGAAAGACTTCAAAATGTTTTAGCCCGGGAGCAAGCGCGCACTCGACACTAAGTTAAAGGTCGCGAGAGTGAATATTAACGTCGCACTGTTCAGCAACACGAGGGCTTTTGGTGGCAGTCCACGTTACTTTGAACCATGGTCAAGTGACATGGACGACACCTGAGCTGGCAACCCCCTCTTCTAGCTACCACACCACATCAACGGGAGGACGTTTGAGATCTCGACAGATTTAACGTGCATCGCTCCCCTATACGGCGGGTCTTCAGTGGTACTGGGATCGAACTCATGACACGCTATCCATGATCCGAAACCTAGACAACTTGGCTACCGTGGCCACACGTTAAAGGTCACATGGAGTGACTGAGTCATGCCAATCCTTTTTTTATAATTATTTTTATTGTACATGACAAAAAAAATCACAATTTCAGTAAATAATTTAACTAAGAGAAATTATGTTTACCTTCTTTTCAAGACTTTTTAATTTTTCTTTTATAATTTGAGAAAAAATCGGTTAAAGTGTAGTATTGGGGGACGGAGCCTTGGCGATGTCAATTTTTTTGGTGGCCAAAATCCATCGCCAAACTACTTCACTTAACGATAAATGTCCGGAAGCCAGAATGAATTCGTTATTTCGCCATAATATCTATATAAAAATCGCCAAATGGAAAGAAAAATCGCCAAATCCAAAAGGTTCCCTCTATACTACACTTGAGCCAAAAAATCCAATAAAACTGAACTTAATTGATCCAAATGTCAATGACCTTAATAAAAGTCATACAAATCTATTGATACAGTTCGCAATACCAACGAAGCTGTACATTATCCAGCAGAGTTTTTGAACTCATTGGATTTGCCAGTCATGTCACCGTACCATTTACAACTGAAGGTTAGATCTCTGGTTATTTTGCTTCGTAATTTAAACCCACCACGGCTGCGCAATGGCACGCGATTAGTCATTAAGAAATTGATGAAAAACGTTGTCGAAGCTAGCATTTTGAATGGCAAGTTCCGAGGTGAAGATGTATTACTACCACGAATTCCTATTATCCTCACAGATGTTCCAATTGAATTCAAACGGATTCAATTTCCAATTAGATTGGCATTCGCAATGACAATCAATAGGTCTCAAGGTCAAACAATGTCTGTTTGTAACTTAGATTTAGGGACACTGTATTTTTCACACGGACAATTATACGTGGCATGTTCTCGAGTGGGTAAACCATCTAGTTTGTTTGTGTTGGCTAAAGATGCACTCACTAAAAATATCGTACACTCCATTGCACTAAGATACAGATAATGTTATTTTTTAATTGTCATAATTTGTGATAGAGATGTAATTTGAAATTTATTAATTAAAGTAATAAAAGTACAAAGAATTAAAAAAATTTAATGTTTGGTGTTTTGTTACTTTTATAGGCCGTCATCATTCACAGCGCTCCATTCATCTTTCAATCATATATCATATCCCCCAAACACTTACAATGAGTCAGTTGTTTTTTATTTGACTACCAAAATATTCTCTAGATATAGTTTATACGACAAAACAACGTTTGCCGGGTCAGCTAGTATATATATACAATAGTTTGCACGATTATACTATTATAGGATATACTAATCTGTTTGAAAATGAGTTTAATTCATAATCTGATATAGCTATCAAATATGAGAAAAAGATATTTTTCCTAGTTAATTTTAGAAGTCTTTTTTTTAAACAGATACAGTTTTAAATTTATTCATGAATTATTAAGCTTTTAAAAATTTTGCGTTTATATTAAACCAAAATATCAGGGAATCTTGATTTTTGATAAGGGGGGGAATCATTTTTAACTGTCAATCTATCTTTCTACTTGTATCCTTATGAATATATATTGAATTGTGTGCTAATAAAACAACTATTTGTGATTACGTAATTATTAAGCTTTAATTTGGTGATCAACAGAATGAGCAAAACAAATAATCGATTTAATAAAAATCTATCAATAAATATTAATTAGAACAATGTGTCTAAAATTATAACTAAACATTGTATTTGAAAATTGTAAAATTGAATAGAAAATTTAATACGAAAATTAGCATTTCTAATTATTTCTGTAAACGCTTTTTTATTCTGTATCAAATTACTCTTTCGACGGCCCAAGTGTAGTATAGGGGGCTTCGGATTCGGTGATTTTTATACAGATATTATAGTGAGATAACGAATTCATTCTGGCTTCCGGGCACCTATCGCTAAGTGAAGTAGTTTGGCGATCAATTTTGGTCGCTAAAAGAAATCAACATCGCCAAATCTCCCCTTCCCCTTCCCTATACTACACTTTAACCCTTTCGGCTTATACTTATTACATTTTTGAACGATCGACAAAATTACTTCTGGTTTTATTTGAAGCACCTTTTATATAACCCATGAAGGAGTAGCTGTTTCTATTAGGAATTTCTATGTCCTGAGTAATGGTATTACTAAAATTACAGTAGAACATTGTTTATCCGGAGCGTCATATATCCGGACCAAAGTCCGGATACGTTTTCGAACAGTGCAATGCTCAATAGTTGTTTCGCGTGAGGCCAAAAGTGACGGGAAAACCCAAGGTGAGGGATATTTGAAGAATTTAAGTTGTGTGATTTGGTAAACATCTGCGCGGAATGTTAGGTCAGTTTGTTTCCAAGTGAGGGTATGTATACGTGCTCTTTTGTGGAGTTTTGTTGATGTAGAAATCTGGATGGCATGCGATGCAGAAGACTGTGGGTTTCAAATGCTAAATGATAATGAGATTGTGACTTCTGTACAAGAAGAATCCGACCCTGTCGACGATGAAACGGATGAAGACGAGGACAACAACAACGAAAGTAGCAAGGGTCCTTCAAATGTGACGCATTTTCTACTTTAGAGACAGTTATGGAGTGGTAAACAGCAATCAGAGTGCTGTCCTACTCAACTACCACTGCTCAAGATAATCGGAGACTTTGCAGCGAAAAAACGGTGTACAATGGTATAGCGAAAAATAAGTGATTATTTTCCACAATTCGCGTATCTGAATGGTGTCCAGACCCAATTGATTCGGATAAACGACGTTCTACTGTAATCCAATATTGTCACAAAGTAATACGCTCTGAGTGGCCGAACGGTTAGAGCACTGCTCTACATTGCAAGTGGCTCGGGTTCGAGCCTCACAGATATTTGTTTGTTAAATTCAATCATGACTTTCATTATTTATTATTATGGACATTTGCAAATTATGTAAATTGAATTTATGTTAATCTTTCCCCTGGTGGTTATTCTAGAATCCTCCACTAGGTTTATAAAAGTACTGCAGCTGGAGAGGTCTTCAGTTGTGGTGCTGCCCGTGTAAAACACTACGACAAAATAAATTGTGTATTGGATAACATCGCCTTATTCCTTCTACGTGACATTTTGGTGGAGGCGCCGGGTAACGATAGCCATCGGCAACGGATATCAGAGAAAGTCGAAGGCTCCAAGGGCTACCTCCAGAATACGGGTTGCTACCTTGCCGAGTCCGAACTGTAAAAAGAATGCCGGAAGGTGAAACGGAAGACAAGGCAACATCATCAATCCCATCTATGTATGTTACCTATCAGCTGCCACGAGAGCCTTGTTCATTCTCTGGCTTGAATACCGAAGATGCTGAAAAATGGAAAAATGATTACGAGAGGATTGCTAACTACAACAATTGGGATGAAACAGTACGTCTTGCAAATGTCGTGTTCTATCTAAGCGGAACTGCAAGGTTGTGGTTTGACAACAATGAAGGTCGATTGAAAAGTTGGACAGACTTCGAGAGACTTTTTGAAGAGACTTTCGGAAGGCCTGAGGACGTAAAATGTTTTGCAGAAGGATTATTAAGGACAAGGGCTCAGCGTCCTGGCGAAACGCATGAGTCTTACGTTCAGGACGTATTGTCATTATGCAGGAAAGTGGATAAAAATATGCCAGAAGATCAAAAGATATCGCATCTCATGAAAGGAGTGGCTGAAAATCTCTACCAGGTACTGATAAACAGAGAAGTTAGCACAGTAGATAAATTTGTTACGTGTTGCCGTGAAGTGGATGCCATGAGAAAGAGACGAGTTGTGCCGCTACGATATGAGAGACTACCTAATGTTACACCCATATCAATGGCCAATGAAGGAGATCTAAGCGATCTAATTCGAAGGATTGTTAAAGAAGAAATCGAGAAAGTACTCCCACGGATCGCAACATGTATAGACGACGAGCCAAGTGATTTAGAATCCATTATCCGAGAAGAAGTTCGAAGCAATTTGGCTCCACTCTCTCGAGAAAAACCTACGCCTTCCCCTTACAGAACTCAAAGGACTGGCGGAAGTTCCTGGAGACCAAGGCCGAGACCTCGACAAGAAAACAGACCAACTCAACAGGATACCGGAAGGAAGACTGACCTTTGGCGTACTTCAGATAACGTACCAATTTGCTTTCATTGTGGACGACCGGGTCACGTGACTAGATATTGCCGTGATAGACGACGTGTTTTTAACGCAGCAAGACAAAGAAGGCAATTAGACCAGTCAGAACGCTGGGATTCCGACTCTCTTTCTGATTACGGCCGCGATCCTGAATCTAATTACCAGCGTTACAGAAGTAATTCGCCGTACCCTAGACGCAATCCACAACGCCACCAATCAAGATCTCCATCTCGTCGCTCACCTGTTAGGTCCAGTGAGGAAAACTAAGGCATGCGACCTGCGTGGGAGGTAAGGCCGCAATAAACGAAAACCCTCCAGTATACACGGCTGCTAAACTAGTCAAAAACTTTGTATCCGTAACTGTCAATGGGCATATCGTTAATGCCTTGGTTGATTCAGGAGCTGATTATTCAGTAGTTTCCGAACAGTTACGCACGCAACTAAGGACGCCCATGTTTTCAGAACACAACCCGATTCTTCGAACTGCCTGTGGTAAGGTTGTAGAAGCTATATAGGACGATGCATGTTGCGAGTGAACTTGAATGGAGTGGTGCAACCTTTCGAATTTTTGGTATTCCAGCAATGCAGTCATGATCTCATATTGGGATGGGACTTTTTCAAAGCAACTGATGCCATTATTGATTGCGGATCAGGTGAACTTCAGATTGGAGAAGTCTCTCCAAATGATCTCAAAATGAATGAAGTAAATTCTGGTTTATATGCGGTCAGTGACGTTGTCATTCCAGGAAACTCTATAAGAAAGATTTCCGCTTTGGCTAAAGACCACCAGACCTTAGAAAAGGTTATAGTTACTGGAATGAAGAATTTTGAATGGACAAAACAGCTAAAAGTCCCAGCTACAATAGCCACACTCCAGAATGGTAAAATAGATATTTGGATTGCTAACAGTTCCTCTCAGCCACAGATAATACCAGCTGGCATGTGTATAGCCGAAATGACGGATATTGAGGATGGATTGGTAAGTTCTTTGAACGAGAATGCTGACAAAATCGAAGTAAAACAGATGAAGCACCCTAGACAGTCGGTGAAAGAACTCAAATGCCTTGTAGACCCGGAACTGCGTGAGGCGCAACAGAAAGATCTTTTGAAGTTGCTTAACGACTTTACAGATGTTTTTGATTTTGAGAACAAAATAAGAGTCTCGAGTAAAGTAAAACACAAGATAAACACCGGCGATTGCCAACCTATTAAGCAAAAGCCATATAGAGTGTCTTTTGAAGAGAGAAGAATAATTCAAAAAGAGGTTGATCAAATGCTGAAGCTTGACATCATAGAGCATTCGGAGAGTCCGTGGTCATCCCCAGTTGTTCTGGTGAAAAAGAAAAACGGATCCTGGCGTTTCTGTGTGGATTACCGTCGCTTGAACAAAATTACCAAAAAGGATGTGTACCCTTTACCCCGGATTGACGATGCCTTGGATAACCTTTCGGGTGCAAGCTTGTTTTCTACAATAGACCTTAAGTCTGGATACTGGCAGATTGAAGTCGATGAAAGAGACAGAGAGAAGACTGCTTTTATTACTCCGGATGGATTATACCAATTTAAGGTTATGCCATTTGGGTTATGTAACGCCCCAGCCACGTTCGAAAGAATGATGGATAGTATCCTTAAAGGGATGAAGTGGAAGCACTGTCTATGTTATCTAGATGATGTCATTGTCTACGCTGCCTCTTTCGAAGAACATCTTTTGAGATTGAGGATGGTGCTTCAGTGCATACGAGATGCTGGATTGACACTGAACCATAAAAAGTGTCGTTTTGGTCAAAGAAGCCTTAAGATTCTTGGTCACTTAGTGGACAAAGATGGAATTCGTCCAGATCCAGGGAAGGTCGAAGCAGTTCTAGAATTTCCAACCCCCCAAACCGTTACGCAAGTTAGAAGCTTTTTAGGGATCTGCTCTTATTATCGCCGATTTGTCCATAATTTTGCCGACATCGCCAGGCCGTTGCACGAATTATTGAAGCAAGATGTTAAATTTGTATGGAAAGAAGAACATCAATCAGCATTCATCCGTTTAAAATCACTGCTGACGAGATATCCTGTGCTTGGCTTCTTTAAACCAGAAGCTAAAACCTTAATACACACTGACGCCAGTGGATATGGCATTGGTGCTATTCTCGTACAAATACAGAGTGGGTTTGAAAGGCCTATTGCTTATGCATCCCGATCACTTTCAACATCCGAGAAAAATTATTCGACTACAGAGAAGGAATGTTTAGCAGTTATTTGGGCGATAAGTAAATTCCGACCCTATATCTTTGGCCACCCCTTTACAGTGGTAACAGATCACCACTCTTTATGCTGGTTGGCGAATCTAAAAGATCCACCTGGGCGATTAGCAAGGTGGGCTTTGCGTCTTCAAGAGTATGATGTGGAAATAGTTTTCAAGACCGGAAGAAAGCACCAGGATGCTGATTGCTTATCGAGGAGCCCACTGCTTAAAATTGAAGAAGAGCCCACTGAAGATATACCATTCCTTAATACCATTACCAATTTCAAAAGTGAGCAAAGTAAAGACCCTGATGTAGCAAATATTCTAGACGAAATGGTTAGAAAGAGAGACTTCTCAAAGTTTAAAGAAATTAGTGGAATTTTATACAGAAAAAACTACGATCCTTTAGAAAAGCAGTGGCTATTGTTCATACCGAAACATCTTAGAGGGGCCGTATTAAAAAGCCTTCACGATGCACCGACAGCGGGTCATTTAGGGTTTGCCAAAACGTACGACCGAATCAGACGGAAGTATTTCTGGCCTGGCCTATACCACAGTGTCCGACGCTATATATGTGTCTCATTGTCGAGAGTGTCAAAGGCGAAAATCTCAACCTCGGCGACCTCCAGGATTGCTTCATCCAATATTGCCAGGGGATATCCCGTTTGCTAAAATAGGGATAGATTTACTTGGAAGATTTCCTCTAACAAAGCAAGGGAATAGATAAATAATTGTCTGTACAGATTATCTCACTCGATTTACTATCGCAAAGGCCCTACCAAGCGGTGAAGCCACGGAAATAGCCAAATTTCTGGTTGAAGACGTTATACTGAAACATGGATCACCAAGGGAAATCATCAGCGATAGAGGGCGATCATTTTTGTCGAATCTCGTTAAAGAAGTAAATAATTTATGCTTGACGTATCATTTGCTAACTACTGAATATCACCCTCAGACAAATGGCCTCACGGAAAGGTTCAATAAAACACTCGCTGACATGCTGGCCATGTATGTCGATGTTGACCAAAAGAATTGGGACAACATACTTCCATTTGTCACCTTTGCATATAACACCGCAAAGCAGGAGACGACAGGTTTCAGTCCATTTTTCCTTGTTCATGGACGTGATGTGGATACTCTACTAGATGCCATTTTGCCCTTTCTTCCCAATGAATCAGCGAATGATTACGTTCAAAACCTGATAATGAAGGCCGAAGAAGCTAGACAACTAGCAAAAATACATCTAACAAGAGCACAAGACAAAGACAAATGCCGTTATGATGAAAGACATCGGATAGTGAATTACAAAGAGGGAGACCTGGTTTGGATATTTACTCCAATCCGCAAAGTTGGATTATCTGAGAAATTGTTAAAGCGATACTTTAGACCCTATAGGGTGAGAAAAAGGTTATCCGAAGTGACTTATGAAGTGGAACCTTGTGGTAGTATGCGCACCAAACGAAAATTAAGAGACGTGGTACATGTTCTGCGAATGAAACCTTATAAAGACCCTGACCTTCAGCTAGAAGGTATTGAACAAGAAAAGTCACCAACGGAACCAGTCCGGACTGTTTTTGACAAAAGAACCCTAAACAAGTTTACTTTGGACCTATTACAAGAAGCCGTTCGAAACAACTACAGCGGGTCGCTGTGTCTCCTAAGGAGGGAGAAATGTCACAAAGTGATACGCTCTGAGTGGCCGAACGGTTAGAGCACGGCTCTACAATGCAAGTGGCTCGGGTCCGAGCCTCACAGATATTTGTTGATTAAATTCAATCATGACTTTCATTATTTATTATTATGGACATTTGCAAATTATGTAAATTGAATTTATGTTAATCTTTGCCCTGGTGGTTATTCTAGAACCCTCCACCAGGTTTATAAAAGTACTGCAGCTGGATAGGTCTTCAGTTGTGGTGCTGCCCGTGTAAAACACTACGACAAAATAAATTGTGTATTGGATAACATCGCCTTATTCCTTCTACGTGACAATATATTTTTGTTAAGAACCCAGAGCTTCAAAAATTATTAGTAATGCATTTAATCTTGGCTTTTGTAGGATGCATGAAATTTATTAATTAAACTAGAATGGGAGCGCTTTCTGCTAATAATCGTATTACCTACCCCTGAAATAACATATTTCAACATTTTATATAAAAAATGTTCACCAAATTAATTACTTAGTTTTATTTAAAATAAATTTGCAGTTTCGAAAGATGGTTACATACATTCTCACATTTATCCAATATGCTTCCGACAAGAAGCCGGATTGTACGGTGCGGCATGGTCTACGTCCACGGTGAAAATGAAATGTTTGGCATTGTATTTCAAAGGAAGGGCCGTTATTGGCAAGAAAATGCTTGGCACTCTAACCCTGCAAAAAAAAATCATCCCCCTATTTCTTTCCCCTCTCCTCTGCTATAAACCTGCTCTCTCCTTAACGACTACCATGAATTGTCCTGCTGAAATGAAAGCCTAACGATTTTTCGTACGGAATATTTCGAATTTTAAGGCCATATGAAATTTTAATTACCCATTTCAAGTGTTGATAGCTACGTTTAATTTCATGCATCACCCACAGCATACTAATCAATGTTGCTTCAGATTAATTGGCTTTTCGCGTTATTTTTCAGTGACATTAATTTAAACCAAACTTAGAGCATTTAAAATTCAGCTTTGCACAGTGTAGTACTTTACTCATTTTCTGAAAACTTAGTGCTTCATGCAACATATCAAAGTTCAGAATTCCTTTCAATTATCCTGCAAGAACTTTTTCATCTATCATAAGAAGGTTTTTAATTTTCTTTCCAACTGCTGCTTATTAACTTAATGGAAAAGTTAAACTTGAATACAATTTATAACTATTCTGTACACATATTTTAAATTTTCGATTTGTCTTACGCAAATATTATTTTAATGCCTACCGATTTCGAAAGCGATCGAAAAAAGGAGAAACTGTTCTAAATTTGTTTCTCAATAAAAGAAGTGATTTCCAGCCATGTTTGATTTTTTGCATAGCTTTCCAAGTACAAAAATACTTTTCAATTCCAATTTCCAGAGTATTCCATGAAATCAATCTGTTATTATGCAGACGTAATTTAATCTAAAATGTAATTTCCAACAAAATTGCAACATAAGGCATTTTATATTTTGGTATATAAAATAAGGATTTACTTTTTCCAAGATTGTGTGATAAGATTGTCATATTATTCTCTTGTAATCTGGCATAACTTAATTTTGTTTTCTGTATTGGCAACACCTGGATGAGACAGTCTGTAAACAGCAATCATGTAACCTTACTTCTAAGTTATTAAAAGCTTAATTCTGCTCATTCAACTCTCATTGTCTTATTTATAGTACAATTTTAATAACTTAGAAGCTGTCTTGAATCGTTTCGTTTTCAAATTTAATAATGGAACAACTGCTGAAACCTGAAAGATTCGATATCGATCCCTCGTGTTCTAATGCGGAAACAAAATGGCGCCATTGGAAAAAAACTTTTGAAAACTTTTTAGGAGGCATAAAAATCCTTACAGAAGAAAATAAACTTCCTTTGCTGAGTAATTATGTAACCTCAAATGTTTACCAGTTCATTAATGATTGCACAACTTATGCTCAAGCTATTGCGATACTTGATTCACTTTTTATAAAGAAACGCAACGTCATATTCGCTAGACATTGCTTGTCGACGCGAAATCAACAAACGGAAGAAACTGTCAGTGAATATTTACAAGTTTTAAACCAATTGAGCAAAGACTGTGACTTTACTGATGTAAGGGCTGAGGAATACCGAAAGGAGTATATTAGAGATGCTTTCATACTAGGATTAAAATGTCCTCGCATTCGCCAACGACTCCTCGAAAATATATCGATGACTCTCGATCAAGCTTTTGAGCAAGATAGAATATTGCAATCAGCCGAAGTGCATGCAGCTTCTTATATGGGAAGTTCTTTCCCAGTACAATCTGCAGCAATAAAAACTGGCGATTTTTCAGAAGAAACCTTAGAAACACCAGCGGCTTCCTCCTGCTCAAGATCTCAAAAATGCTTCTTTTGTGGAAATGACTTGCACTCACGAACCAATTGTCCAGCTAGAGATGTTATCTGCAGAAAATGTGGGAAAAAGGGACATTACCAGCGAGTTTGCAAATCCAGACCTAATAGAAATTCTTCAAATGTGGTGACTTCTTCAAACTTGTTGGCAGCTATTTCGGGATCTATTCACTGTCTCCAGAAATCAATTGTGAAGGCATTGGTTAATAATATTCAGCTCAGTGCATTAATTGATACAGGGAGCTCTCTTAGTTTTTTGAACGAAAAACATGTGGTGAAATGCAAATCAAAAATTGAACCATATTTTGGAAAAATATCCATGGCAAACTCCTCCATGGTGACTGAAACAGTGGGTGTTTGTAGAGTTAATTTAAAAATTGAAAGCTTCACTTATCAAAATGTGGAACTTTTAGTTATGAAAAATCTTTGTAGTGATGTTTTGATTGGCCATGATATTCTAAACAGACATTCATCAGTAGAAATTGGATTTGATGGTAATAGACCTCCACTAACAATTTGTTCTTTGGCTGTAGCACAAGTAACTCCTGTTTCATTATTTTCTAACTTGAATCCAGACTGTAGACCTTTGGTTACAAAGTCGAGACATCATACGAATGAAGACAATAATTTTATGGCATTGGAAGTTCAGAAACTTCTTCAGGAAGGAGTCATTGAGCCAAGTAACTCACCATGGAGGGCTCAAGCCTTTGTCATTAGAGGAGAAAATCATAAGCCCAGAATGGTAGTTGACTACTCTCAAACAATTAATAAATACACGTTACTGGATGCCTACCCTTTGCCTAAAATAGAAGAGGTAATTTTGAAAATTTCAAAAAATAAGGTTTTTAGCAAAATTGATCTCCAAAGTGCCTACCATCAAATTCCTATCCAGGATAGCGAGAGACATTATACAGCTTTTGAAGCTTGTGGAAAGCTCTATCAGTTTTTACGTGTTCCTTTTGGGGTTACTAATGGAGTAGCTTGTTTCCAAAGAGTCATTGACAAGATTATTGAGGATGAAGGACTCACCCTTACATATCCATTTATTGACGATGTTACTGTGTGTGGAAAAGATAAAAAAGAACATGATGACAACTTAGAGAAGTTCCTGACTGTGGTAAAGAAGTATAATTTGACTCTAAATGAAGATAAGTGTACCTACTCAAGTAATTCTGTCCATTTGCTAGGCTACATTGTTCGGGATGGTATAATTAAACCAGATCCTCAACGACTAAAACCTTTGAGGGATATGCCTGTTCCGAAAGACTCATCTGCATTGCAACGTGCTTTAGGAATGTTTACCCATTATTGTCGGTGGATCCGGGGGTTTTCTCAGAAAATACGTCCTCTTCTAGGAAAGAAACAGTTTCCTCTCTCTAGGGATGCTGTATTGACTTTTAATTCCCTGAAAGATGATGTGGCAAATGCTGCCTTGGCAACAATTGAAGATGACATACCATTTCGAGTGGAAACTGATTCCTTCGATTTCGCAATTGGAGCTACCTTGAGTCAAGCTGGACGTCCTGTTGCCTTTTTCTCAAGAACCTTAAATATACATCTGAATTGAGACATTCATCTCCAGAAAAAGAAGCATATGCCATTGTGGAATCACTTCGTCATTGGAGACACTTCTTGATGGGAAAGCATTTTGAAGTGTTCACTGATCAACAAGCAGTCGCATTTGTATTCAATCAGCGACATGGTAGTAAAATTAAAAATGAAAAGTTAATCCGTTGGAGACTTGAACTTGCTAGTTTTAAATTTGACATTATTTATCTTCCTGGAAAGCAAAACGTGATTGCTGATACATTATCCCGTATAACTGGAGCTCTAACTCCCAGAGTTGACTTAAACAATCTTCACAACTCTCTTTGTCATCCTGGAGTGACACGTATGCATCATTGGGTTCGTTGCAAAAATCTCCCTTTTTCTTTAGAGGATATAAGGAAAGTCACCAACTCCTGTCTAATATGCAACGAACTAAAGCCAAGATTTGTTAAACATGTTGGAACTCTTGTGAAAGCTACTTCCCCATTTGAAAGGTTGAATCTTGACTTTAAAGGACCTTTACCTAGTGTTTCAAGAAATCACTATATTTTAACAATAGTTGATGAATTCTCTAGGTTTCCGTTTGCAATCCCTTGTAGTGACATTTCTGCGAAAACTGTAATATTGCATTTGAAGAACCTTTTTTCTATTTTTGGAATGCCATCATTTATTCATTCTGACAGAGGATCATCTTTCATGTCTAACGAATTAAAATCATTTTTAACATCTCAAGGAATTGCTACAAGTCATACTACTCCCTATAATCCAGCAGGAAATGGACAGGTGTAACGTTATAATGGAATAATCTGGAAAACTATGCAACTTGCTTTAAGATCCAATAATATGAAAACTGAACAATGGGAATGTGTTATCCAAACAGCTCTGCATTCAATTCGCTCTTTATTGTGTACAGCAACAAATGCCACTCCTCATGAACGAATCTTTTCTCACCCTCGAAGATCCCATAACGGCTGTTCCATACCTACTTGGCTTACAAAGCCTGGTCCAGTTCTAATGAAAAATCAGGTGCGTGCTAACAAATATGAGCCAATTGTCCAAGAAGTAGAATTAATTGAAGCTAACCCTGACTATGCACATGTGAAACTTGGCGATGGAAGGGAAACAACTGTTTCTATAAGACACTTAGCTCCAAGAGGAGAAACTACCAGCTCTGAAGGAAACAAGGGTACAGAAGAAAGTGTTCAAGTTCTTCCAGATCTACAGCCAATAAACTCAGATTCAGATACCACTTTAGAAGATTCGACTGAACCGAACAAGAACACATTAGCATTGCGTACAGCTCGCCATAGGCAACCTCCTGCAGATAGTGACAGATAAAAGGAACAAACAAGGCCGGACGTGTAATGCGCAATTTCGTTGGCAGCACCTATTCCTATAATCTACAAACAAGGATGGGTTACTTTGATATTTTTGGCCTCTTTTTGAAAATCGCCAAGTTCATCGTTGGCTTAATTGAACCTACTAAAATCATTCTTGCTATAGCGCTCGTGCTGGAAGGTTCGTATATAAAATTCTAGCGGGGAGATTTATTGATTAGGTATTTTATAACTTTGAATTATAATGTTTGATTGTTACATTTTTTTGCAGTTTTTATATTGTATCAATTTCCTGTTAAGTTTTCCATCATTTTAACATATTTGCTGATTTATGGAATTTCTAACTTATGTGAACAACTAAAAACTTTGATTCATAATTTTGAATTATTATTATTTTACTCTTTTTATATTGTATTTTTATTTTATTTTGTGCTTTGATTTGATGTAATTAACATTTTCCGTTCATCGACTTTCTAGCTTCTGCCGTGTAAAAGCTCGATTCTCCGATCACGTGAATGTAAAAATTTTATGCTTTGATTATTTATAATGTTTTAATAATACGTTTTAAAATTTCCAGGTATTTACCATTGTAGTAGATTCATTATTTTTTTAGTTCCTGCTGGGTGATTGCCCCCTTGGCGGATCTCGTGAGTGTAAAACTTTTTCTTGTCGTTAAATCGAAAGTTCTATTGATTGTTATGAAAAATTAACGTAAATATATGAGGTAAATTGTTTGGCTAAATTTTTAAATGATTGTGAGAATAATAATAGAAAATATAAATTTTCTGGAGGTGTTCTTGTAAAAGAAGGGTGCCCTGCTAGGATCCTACCAAAGGTAATAACACTATTCTTAATAAGAAAATACATTTATTTAATTAAAGTAAGAAAAAAATCATTATTGGAATGTATTATCTATTGCAAAAAATTTTATACGAATCACATGTAAAGATCTACACAATATGTTGAGATTTAACTTTCCCTTAACCTTTTCCATATCATGAGTGAAATTGTAGATTTAGATATTTAACACATTTGCTAACATGTGAAGCTTCCTAGACATATAAAAGAAAAACTAGTTGTATAGAAATATCAAAGATTCTATATTCCAATTATTAATGTAATATCTTGGTAGAATCACTCTTTATAAAGACTATTAAGGGATCAGTATAATATATTTTTCAAAGCATAATCAAGCATTTCAACTGGTTTATAAAACTTGTATAGAGTTCATTAAAGCTAATCTTGAAGTGGGTATTGAAAAATCTTCAGTATTAGAATATGTATTCGGTTAATAGAAGTTTAATTGTACTTGACTAATAAGGAATGCTTTACTCTGTTGCTCATGTTATTACTAATAAATTAAATACAGGAAATATGTATTGTGTTTCAACATTCTGAGAGAAAGGGTGCCCAGTTAAAAATTAATTGCATTACGCCTTCAATGCACTTGGAAGAAATGATTAAATGATCTTGTTTTCCAATTTTGAAATGCGAAGGGAAATTTCTCTAGTATCTCATTTGGAAGGAATAAGTTCAATCAGATGTAAACAAATAATGGAAAATTTTAAAATTGCATCGACTGATAAAAAGCCTGCTTTCAATAAATATTTTGATGATAATTATTGTAATTCAGCCTACTAATAGTATAAGTCACATCATCTACTTCTGCATGCCAATACTGATAAAAATATATATTGTTAATCTATATTCACAATACATGAATGTCCAATTATTTTAAAATGAAAATTTAACTGTTAGCAGATAGTTTGTTGAAAATACAGCATGACACATATTTAGCACATTATAGAATTTTAAATGGTACTCTCCCCAGTTTATATCCTCACAACCTATTTCCATTTCAAAATGAATTGAAGATTCCTGACAGATATTTATGACCAGGCAACAAATTCTTGGTTTGTAAAATCGTGGACTAATGGAGATGTATTTTATGTTGTTAAAAAGATTATGGTAGCATTTCAGAAAGAGGCTATGTGTGTGTGTGATCAATGCCATTACAGGTGTGTAAAATTATCATGTTCGGCTTGGTATACATGTGAATGCTCAGATAATCATGCACCATGTAAACATATTAAGTTCATTCTTAAATTGTTTGAGAGATTCCATGTTGTTGAAAATGTTGAATATACTTCTTTCCATATCTCAGATAGAAAGTGTGGTATGGGGTCTTCCGCCAAAGAAATATGTAATGACATAAGAAAAACCAGGAGACTGAACTTCTACTTGTAGTATTAAATTGTTTATTGCAAGGTAAAATAGTTCAGGAACAATTGTCTCAACATGCAATTCAGTAAAAGAAAGGTAAAAAGTAATTACTAAAGAATTATTTACCTGATCCTCTTGTACCTACCTCCCAATCAGCATTTAAACTAGCAGTAAATATTTAAGCCAACTATTGGGGATATAAAAAGGAAAGCTCTGAAATGTTCTTTTTTTAGTTGTCAAGAAAGAAAACATTCAAGCTCAGGCAAGTCAGCATTACTCAATTCAAAAGCTATTTGCAAAAAAAAAACTTAACTGTATCTTTAACACCTGATATATGCTTGTAGTGGAGTTGTTTTATGTTTTCCAAGACATTTAGCTATGTTTTTATGGGGTAAAGTTGTTGTATATTTTTATATCAGATGAGGAGGTAAGTAATTATCAAAAATGACCAAATTTTTGTCACAAATGGCTTTATGACAGTATATTACAAGTATATAATTTAAAAATCATGCAGGATAGAGATTCCATTGCATTTGAATGTTACCACACAAATTTTGGAAAGTGATGGGAATATGGTAATTTTTTATATCATTAATTCTTAATAAAATTTTAGGCAGAAAAATTGATTTATACTTTTGGAACATACGAATTTAGAAATTACATGTATACTTTTTGCAGGTAAGTGTTTAATATAAAATATATAGAATCGGGTGATGTTAATGCTTGCTATCAATACAAGCAAAACTATATACTAAAGTAAGTAATATGTTTTAACTTATGTGTAAATAATTCTTAATAATAAATTATTCATCATTTTGATAATATTTGTGCTGTTTGTTATACAGGAATAGAGCTTGAAAATCTGCCTTGCCTATATAGAAACAGGTATTTCATCCATATGTTACATTTCATGGGTGATGAGGAAAGTGGTACTGAAAGTAATGATATAATGTGATTGTCTTTTTTATGGTATAGATGTACTAATAAGGATTTATTTATTTTTTTGTCCAGTAATGGACCAGTTTTTGATATACTATTTGTTTTATAAATACTTTAAATAGTTTTAGTTTTTCAGGTTGCTTTATATGTGTTCTGTGTATCAACCAGATGAATGAAGTAAATATTCTTACATCTCTGAAAGTCTTGAATGACTTTTTGATCTTAAAAAGTGCTAGATGGAATTTTCAGCTGTGGTGACATATACATTATAATTGCATCACAGTTGTGAAAGACTTTCTAAAGCATTAAAGATTGTGTAATGTAATTAATTATATATATATATATAGTAAGTAATATTTATATGATGGGAAATGCAATACAAGTTAATATTTTATTTAGTTTTAAAAGCAATCAATGTCTACTTTTTTTAAGACTGTCAACAATATTAGTTACACAACACTTTTTAATACAGTAGGTATAATCCAAAACCATTTGAAAAATACAATGGTTTGTGCAGTAAAGTAGCTTAAAAGTGGTGCATTCCATCTTATGTCAAAGCGGTACAAGTAATAAATTTTTCTTAAATCGAAAAACCTTGTATAGTTGATTTTTCATAATTTTTACAAGTTCCATAAGTAAACAATCATTAGCTGCATAGTTATTTATATTAAAATTTTAACATTTACATGCAACATAAATACATTTAAGAAAAAAAACGTTTAACAGTACATGTTTTGTAAAGAGAATTAGGAAACTGTATTTCTTTTTTTTTAAAAGGTATAAAGTATTCATTCAGTTTTGAAATCCTAGAAATATTATGTAAGTCAATTATTTCTTTGCTACTTTCCATAATAAATGATTCTGTTGTAGCTAAGTTCATCAAAATCGTTTCCTTCAACCACATAAGTTATACTAGAATCCTAAGAGGGTTTTCAGATAAAAATATAACTTAGTTCTTCGTTTTGCTAGTTATTTTTATAATGCTTGATACTCAGCTTAACAAATATTAATTTTTTTAAAATACTATTAAAACTTCAATATTTTCGCGATTTATACTTTTGTATTACTATTTAAAAAATTTTCCAGATGTGCTAACTTTTGAAGACTTTCAGAAATATATAAAACTTTCAGCTAATTGATGAATTGAGCCTTCACATAACAAATAGCGATCTTACATCGATAGATTAAATCAGTCGCATTAAAATAGAAAGATAGCTTTTTATTGAACCTCGTAAAAAAGTTTGTTAATGTCTGTCTCAATTGCTACTATTACTTATTCAAAACTTGCATAAAGACTTCTATTTTTCTTTGGTGATCTTTTTGACAATCGCATCGTTCTGATTTTTAAAAAAATGTATTAAAATAATTTTATATTATTATACTAATATTTTATTTTAGTAAAATGGTGAAATTCCGTAGAACTATTAATCTTGGAAGGGTTTTATTTGAAATGTAAGAAGATATTGCTGCAAAATAAAAGATTCGCAATAATATACTTTAGTATTCTAATGATATATTTCAATTATTGTGAGATGAATGAAAGAAATGCATTTATTAATTTCAGTAATGAAACATGTAAAACGAAATACAAAACAGGGTCGGATGTGTGTAACAAGACAAAATTTGCTTGATAGTAAATTGAGAGAAACTCAGGAACGATCACAACAATCTCATATTAGAAAGATTTGTCTGATGATTATAAAAAAGAATTCAAACAACACCTTATTTATTATAAATTTTCCGATAAATATCTCCGAAGTTTCGGGTTTTTTTTAATATCTAACTATTGGATTCAGTTTATTGATCAGCAATAAAATAAAGAAATGTTTAAAAAATTTGCTTAGTATAAAAAATGCATAAAATAACAATTGAATACTATGAAATTAGAAACCTGTGTTGCTCCATGACCCAATCGATCAATTTAAAACATTGTCAGCATATATATATACCTGATAAGATTTGGGCTAAAAAAACAAATTAAAAACTTCCTTACTGAGATCACTATGTACCCTAAGCTTAACATTTATAAAAACAAAATATAGACCTTTATAAATCGTTTCTAGGTTTAAAAAGAAAGAAGGGGAGAAAAAAAATTGTTTTAGCGAAATGATTTTATGTTCATTGCAACAATAAAATTAATTATTTGTTAGAATTTTTTCGATAAATATCCGAAGTTTCTCGGTACTTTTGGCTTCCTAATCATTAAATTAAATTCTTCAATTAACAATAAAATAAAAAGATATTTATTAAATATGCTCAATTATATAAAAAACAACGCATAAAATAACCATTGAATACCATGAAATTAGGAACCTGTGTTGCTTCAAGATCTAATCATTCAATTTTAAATACTGTTAACTATACACTCTTAAGGCGATATGGTACCATCTTCACAATTTTTTTTTACTTTTAATATTTGGTTTTAATTGCATTTTATAAAGGTTACTATTTAATAATAATTCCATTGCAAAATGTTTGTAAAATTTAAATTTTTTACCTTTTTTAAGCATTTTTTAAATCCCTAAGGCTTTTTAAATATTTTCAAAAATTTTTTCCAAGTGTCTTATAATATACTACATAAAACTGTGCATGGGTTTTTTTTTCTGCTGCTGCTCTTTAATTTTTTATTAATTTTTTTATAGTTAAACTTCCAAAAATTCCCAAAAAACATTAATTTTGATTTTGAAATTTTTTAGAAAAAGTACTAAACACACACATGTTAGAGCTAATCCTATGCACAGTTTTACAAAACATACATTTCAGAACATGTATAAAAAATTTCAAACCCATACTTCAATTACCAAAAAGGCCTTAGGGTTTTGAATAACAGTATATGTACAAAAATTCAACATGGAGAAATATGAGTTTGAAGTTTTCATTCCATGAATAGCATGATATAATATTCATCGAATAGTCTGAAACTTTTATGAAATGTTAATTAGCTTATTTAAAACTACTTACCATAAAAAAATTGTACAATTGTAGAACAATTAAACAGTATACTGCCGTAATAAATATATAGAAAAAAACGAATGAAAGATCAATATTTCATAAAACTTTATCTTAATAATTATAAAAAAAAATACACACACTTCAGAGCTAATTCCAAGCTCAGAGCTAATGCACAACATGTACAAAAGATGTTTATGCCTTTATTTTTTATTTCCATGATTTTAAAAGCCTTCGCATGTTAAATATTGTACACGAATAAAAGCAAAATCAAATAATTTATAGATAAAATACATCAAAATCTAAGAACTGTATATGTGCATTTGTTTAAATAAATATCTTAAAATATTTTAATAAAAGTGTTGAATCTCGCACGCATGGGATATATATATATCACCAAAAACAAATATATAAAAATGGGGGAGTTTTTCTATTCTTGCGAATTAGATTTTTAATTACCCGAGTTATCAAAATGAGATTTAGTATTTGTGCTTTGGGAGTATCCGTTTTGAAGTTTTAATTTCATTCATAATAATATCATAAAAAGCACGCACACCTTTTAAATCTTGACCAAATCCATTTGATCTTCCCAGTAAATAATTCACAAACTAGAATTTTTGCATGAATTGCACAATTCTTTCTTAAAATGATTTATTACTGCTTGTATAATGTCAATCTCATTGAAGCGTATTAGAAAAATAATTAATTCATTTTTTATCAGGCTCTTTTCTAGCAGATAATCTGAAATGTAGGCGGGGTAGTTGCTGTTTAGCGTCAAACATTGCTCCATTACTTTATGAAAAATGCAGGTAAAGCTTTGAAATTTTGCAGGCATATTTATAAAGATTCGGGGTATCAAATAAGCCAATAAAAAAATTTCGACAGTTTAATGATTTTTAGTGTACCATATCACCTTAATAAATTTCGGGAAGAAAAGAAAATGCTTGAGGCAATTATAAGCGCAAAATACAAACATTAACAAATCGTTTCGAGGATTAAAATATATTTATTTTTACGTATATATGTTTAGTTAATTGATGTTATTTTCATTGCAGCAATGTACGATTAATAATAATTGGATTATTCCAAATGAGATATAATGGATAAATATTTTTACTCGTCAAACTCAAAACTAAATCGCCAAAATCATAAAAGTACGTTGAACTTTCAAGATACAGCTGTGGAAGCAGTTCAGTTATTTGGTTATCTTTCAGCAATGAATTATTTGCTGACAATCCCTGATTTTGGGATACGTACGGTTCCAGATGTTTCGAGGGAGTGGTCTTCATGTAAAGGTTTTAGAAAAAGCAGTTTTGTAAGTTTGACACAATGAGAAAAATGTTGTGTTAAAGCTTGAGCGTAGAATCAAGGCGATCTTGAATGACTGTGCCGCGAAACCTTCCATAAACACTTCTGTCATTCTATATGTGTTAGTTGTTAAACACAGATTTATATTTGTACTGAAGACATCAGTATTTGCTTCGTCATTTAATTATTCACCAAAATGATTGAAGATAAAAAATTTCTTACACATTATAAATATTTTAAATATAGTGATATCACATTTAAAATCAGATCCATCATAAAATAATTTGAATCAAATATTATTCGAAATAAGCTTGCAATTACAAAGAAATGCAAAGGAATTCAATCAAAAAAGTTCTGTATAAAATCTACATAGTATAATTTGAAAAGTATTTCTTCATATTTTCCTCGCGTTCGCATAAAATTGAATAACGAAGAAGAAAAAAAATGTGCTTGAATCTTTGCTATAAAATTAATGTGTAACATTATTGCAATGAAAACATTTTTACTTGTGATAAATGTTGAGTAAATTTATTTGAAAATATATCACTATATTTTTTTACTTATAATTGCACGGAAAACTTTTTTAATAAAAATGCAATTAGTTATTTAACGTATTGTTAATGTTCGAGATTTGAAACACTAGCAAGTATTAAATTATTCGAAAAATGGAACTACTAAATAATTCAAATGGTACCTAGTAATGAGATATGCACAATACTATTTCGAAGTTCTGAAAAGACATAACTATTTTGCTCGAAGGAATAACTATCAAAAATGCTAAAAATTATAAAGTACAGACACAGGGGGGGGGGGAATTCAAACAAATACAATGATATAAAATTTTTCATGAAAATAGCTCACACATACCTTAGCTGTTAATATTTTTGTTTTTAATGAGTTTTTCTTTCTTTCTTTTTAGATAAGTTTCTAAAAACAGGTATATTTCCGAATATATCAAAAGAAAAATTTAAGACAGATGGTAGAAAATTATTCATAATTTCAAAAGAAATAAGCTGTATGTTTCAGAGAAAGTACAAAAAATCTTTTTAGAGATAATTGAGTATTGTTGCATAGTTGCGATTTATTATAATAAAATTACACAAGAGAAACAAATTTGCTAATTATGGATGAATAGCACATAAACATTTCGGTATATTATATTTTCATATGTGAGGAGTTTTTTTTTTTTTTTCATCCGTAGTTTTTATAATATTTTCTAAGATAATAGAGCTTTTTCCAAAAAACAGAGTATATTTTATTTTATGAAGAATAAGATTTACATGTTTCGTATATTATTCATCTGATGCAGTCTAATAAAATGTATTACGGTGCCTTTATATCATACTTTATTAATAAAATTTTTGGTAAAGAAAATTGATTCATACTTTTGGAACAAACGAATTTAGAAAATACCTGTACACTTCTATTGCAGGTAAGTGTCTAATATTAAATAGTGGCCGCGGTAGCCAAGTGGTCAAGGCATCGGATCGTGGCTAGCATGTCATGAGTTCGATCCTAGTACCACTGAAGACCCGCCGTGTAGGGATACGATGCGCGTAAAATCTGTCGAGAGCTCAAACGTCCTCCCGTTGGTGTGGTGAGTTAGTTAGGAGGGAGGAATGTCAGCTCAGGTGTCGTCCGCGTCACTTGACCATGGTTCAAAATTACGCGGACCGTCCCCAAAAGCCCTCGTGTAGCTGAACAGTGGGACGTTAATATTCACTAACTCACTCACTAATATTAATAAATATATTGGATCAGGGATATTAATGCTTGCTATCTATACAAGCAAAAGTGTATACCAAAGTAATATGTTTTAACACGTATAAATAATTCTTAATAATAAATTATTCATCTTTGCGATATTATTTTTGTTATTAGTTATAAGGAATAGACCTTGAGAAATTTACCTTACCTATTTAGAAACAGAGGTTTTGCATCCATACACCATATTTCATGGGCAATGTGGAAAATGACGGTGAAAGTAATGATATAATGTGATTGTCTTTTTTATTGGATAGATATATTAATAAGAATTTGCTATTTTTTTGTCCAGTAATAAACCATTTTTTTAAATACTGCATTTGTTTCATAAATACTTTAAATAGTTGTAATTTTTCAGGTTGCTTTTTATGTGTTCTGTATATCAACCAAAATATATGAAGCAAATATTCTTGCATCTTAGAAAGTCTGACTTTTTGATCTCAAAAAGTGCTAGATGGAATTTCTTGCTGTGGTGACATGCATTTTAATTGTATAACAGTTGTGAAAGACTTTCTACAGCATTAGAGATTGGGTAATGCAATTAATTGGAAAAAAATATTTATATGACGGGAAATGCAACAAGTTAAAATTTTATTTATTTTTAAAAGCACTCTGCTTTTTCTAAGACTGTCAGCAATATTAGTTACACAACACTTTTTAATACAGTAGATATGATCCAAAACCATTTGAAAAAGACAATGGTTTGTGCAGTATAAAGGGTGGTGTAACAAATTTTATTGAAAAATTTCCTTATTGAGATCACTATGTACCCAAAGCTTAACATTTATAATCTTCATAATTGTTTCTATATTCAAAAAGAAGAAGAAAAAAAAACATTTTTTTAGCTAAAGGATTTTATGTCATTGCAGCAACATGCATATAATATTAATTGGACAATTCCAAATGAGTTACAATGGCTAGTAATTCTGTCAGAGATGTTAAATCACCAAAACCTTAAAGTAAGGGTGCGCAAGATTCTAGAGATAAAAAGCGGAGACAGAGAGTCTGACTGCCTTTTCCTCTGAAAAGGGGCTAATTTACTTTTGACATTTATTGCAGACATCTGGTCAAAGTGGTTCAATAGTATCCGCTTAGAGGTGTGGTCTTCCGAGAAAACAATTTGAAGTTGTATTTTTGTTCCATTGAACACAAATGAGAAAAAATTTGCGAGTAAAATCAAAGCTAATTTGAAAGATTACCCCGTCATTTTTTTAAAATCATCATCTAGTTCGAATGATAACAATAATATAAAATTTTTCATGAAACTAGTTTAGCTGTTAATATTTTTGTTTTTTAATCTTTTTTTTAAAAAAAAATACGTATATTTCCGAATACGGTGAAAATTGTTTAACACGAAACTGATTATTTTGGAAATGAAATATTTTTTCGTGTTAAAGGATATAGTAAAAAAACAAACATATTTCACCAAAATTAAGTTTATTAGAGTACATTTTATTTATATAGATCTAAATATTCATGTATCTAATAAAAATCAATGAAACAAAAACATTCATAAGAACTTAATGAAATTTATTGCAAAATTTTAAATTTTTGAAAAACAAAACATTTATTGAGTTTTTGGAAAATAATCTGATGAAAAAATTTACGAGTTAACAATGGCGTTACGTAGAATATTAGGGCCTCCATGCAAGATCAGATTTTGGGCCCCAAGCCATATCTTACAAAGAATTGCAAAACCGTAACACACCGGGCTTCCCCCCCCCACACACACACGTTGCGGGAGCGTACATTACGCCACTGATATCAAACATCGTTTTGCTTAGAAATCTAGCAAATCTTTCAATTTTGAATTTCTTTGGTAATCTTTCTTCACGAGATACAAATACTATAGGCCCAGACCTAGTTAGAGTCTGATAAATTAAGGCCTTTGTGCAGAGGTGGATTAAGCGGCTGGATGGCCGCCAGGGGCCTAAACTTGAGCAATTCTTACCACAAGATTTGTACAATTTATACGCACAGAAGGCTTACACACAGCACATTTATACATCTTTATATTTAGTACAGTAAGCAGGGATGTCTTTAGACTTCTTGGGGCCTGGGCCTTTCGCAAAAGTAGACCTGAGCTCTGCACAAATGTAGGCCCAACTATGACGCATAAAAGTAACAGTGTGTAGCATACGTTGTCAAATACTCGTACAACCCAAACAAATAAATGTGTATGATTTACAATTGCACAAATCGACTAGGCCTATATAAGGACGACGGTCATCACATGTAGCCAGTTGACATATTATCCGAAATTCCAAGTTTTAATTTCCAATTTTTTTAAAGTTAAGGTTTATCTTGAGCAATTGAGTTTAATATAGCTATACATTTTATTACGAGATTTTAAGTTTAACGAACCTTTTCACTATTTTAGTTTATTACTCTTGAATTCATGGGCCTCAACCTTTTACCGCCAGGGTCCTCCAAATAACTTAATCC
>BMAO01004585.1:0-64098 GCA_019973975.1 Trichonephila clavata
CAATTTGGCGAGTTATCTTTAACTTAGGCACTTTCGCGATAATATGCGAGTACCTTTTTGTTACACACAATAAATGTAAAATGAATTTTGATTTCAAAGTTAAGTGTAAAAATTTCATGAAATGAAAATAAAATAATACGTAAGATGTAGAAAGTGAAAATTTACAACTCAGGTATCACATTTTTAAATCCCTTAAGATTTGGGTTAATAAATATTTTTCTGTTAAAAATTCATATTAG
This sequence comes from Trichonephila clavata, assembly GCA_019973975.1. Taxonomy (NCBI): domain Eukaryota; kingdom Metazoa; phylum Arthropoda; class Arachnida; order Araneae; family Nephilidae; genus Trichonephila; species Trichonephila clavata. Next base: position 240 of record BMAO01004585.1, read on the forward strand.
ATACAACAGTACCGAAAATAAATGCTATACATACTCATTTTATTGTTTTAACTCATATTTGATACATTAACAAATTCAAATATGAGTGCATTATATACTCATATCGATCTTTCATTCTCAAAAATTTGATCCCGTAACAGGTTCAAAAATGAGAATGTACTTGTGTCTCAATATGAGAATATGCGATTCTCAGATTTGAGTAAGCGTGCATCGGAGCTATTTTGAGAATGTGAAGTATTTAAAAGTGAGCTGTTTTCTCTCAGTTTTGAACATCGTTTCTCGCAGTGTGTAGGGTGAGATTGTTTGATTCAGATCTTTTTTGAAATTTAATATAGTATAGTTGATACTTCTATTTTTGGATAAGAAATTTTAATTTTAGTTTTTGCACAAGTTTCTGTATTTATAATAAATAGTTTTGGAGTAGAAAGGAAAAAAGGGTGTGTTCCGTCACCCAGAAAATAAAATTGAATTAGAAAATGATGGTATTTATTCAAAGTAAATTTAGAAGCAAGTTAAGACATATTGAATTGTTGACTTGTTTTGAAGAACGGCAGGATTTAACTAGGAGTCCTAATATTAGGATTCTTTTTTAAATCAGATAATAACTTTCAGAGTGGTAATCCGCTTAAATTAAAATAAGGAATAATGAATGTATTCTCTATGAAGAAAAGTATCCAGTATATATAAGTAATACAAGAAAATAATATTATAATGAAAGCAAATAGGTGCGAGACCGCCAAGGGGACATTAAATATTAAAGAAATAAATGGCATAAAAATATAAGTACAAGATTATCTTTTATTGGCCTAACTTATAGTTATATATTCCAAGGAACTGACACGTAATATACGATTGATGACAAAGTTAGAGTTAGAAAGTAACAACTATGCAATTCTGGAAATACAGCGTTTCACACAAAAAATTATGTGGATTCATACCAAACAAAACGATCAAATTATCCGAATTGGATGCACCATAACCCAAAGGGTTAGAAATGATTGAAGCTCATCTACACTATGAAAAACCAAGGCAATGCACACATTGTTGGAAATTCGGGCACATTCAGAAATTTTGCCAAAGCTCAAATAAAATGCCGAATATGTTCATTAAACCATTCTGGAAAGAATGTAAAGATACTGAAAAAAAATATAGTTCTTGGGAGAGGCACATGAAGCCAACTCTAATGTCTGCAAAACATATCAAGAAGTAGAACAACAAGTCTGGAGAAATTAAACAATAGAAAAGTTTCAAAATGAAAAAAAAAACTCATACTCCGCCAAACATTTAATAATCAAAGAGAGAAAATAGAAAAACTGGAAAATCAGATCAAGAAATTAGAACAGAAATTTGAAAAAAAAAACAATAATATCTTTGAAAAGAAACTAGAACAATAGTACACACACAGCGTTTTACGACAGAATTTAATACGGTGGCAGCACAAATAAATTCGAGTTTCACTTCCTTGATGAATACAATGAAATCTACTTTAAAAAAAAGCTCTACCCAATTTAACCATATCACAAGAGGACACCATACCTACAAATAGAAAACTAAATGAAAAGGTGAAAAAACTTAAAAAATTATCTGAACAGAGAGAAATGTTACGGAAAATTTAGTGAAACAAAAGCAAATAATATAGATATATATAATTTTCATTTAGTTTCAGAAAAGAATTAATTTTAATCGGCTTCTTTTTGGGACATCTAACCAGATACATTATCTTGCATCTTTATTTTTTCGTTAGATTATAAATCTAATCTAATAGAATGCACGCGGAGTTAAAAACAAGAATTTAGATTTTCTTTTTGCACCATATTTTTAACAAGTAAATATCAGGAAACATGATTTCATCCAAACGATAATGTCACTATTAAAATTTTCATGAAATTCTCTTGAGCATAAGATGATGGCCAGGTCTCCAAAATTTTATAGTGGTGATACTGTACTGAACTAACTGATAGAAGCTTCGATTGTCCATTCGGTAATAAATCTGGTTGACGACGACCATTATTTATCAAACGTAAACTTGAGTTCCATCTGCACTTCGATTGGTCATTTGTGGCCATGTTAGCCGGGTCGTCAGGGTCGCCATCTCGCAGCTAGTGTTGTCAAACTATGGGTTCTATTGTTTATATATTAACGTCAAATTCGGAATGTACGCCATGTCTAATGGAGATAGATTTCGTCAAATTACGTCAGTCAAAGGGCGAGGATAACACTTGAGGACTCCCTTTTCAAAATGTCCTCCTACGCCAAGGTGTAACTGCCCCTCTCAATGGGATCTTTAAATTGTCAGAATTTGGGTACCATCATGGATTCGAGCCCGAAGACTACTTAAGATCCGGTGGTTATAGGTTCGATGCCTTCAAGTTGAAGTGTTGTGCAATTTTGAAGAGTAGGGTGTCCGCTTTAGAGTCCTTCTAATCACTTGACGAAGTATAAAATTACGAGATCCGTAGCCAATCCATTTTCAAAGTGCAACGTTAATCAATTATCTAATAAAATCGATTGGCCATTTGACAACATCTGACACTTGTTTGGCTGCTGATCTTGAGTGGGGTTCGTTGTGAATCGGAGATTATTTTGCGAGTATCCAGTTAAATAATCTTTTCAGTAAGTTGTAATATTTACACTTGGAACCTTCCACTCCTTCTTTTCTAGCTCTCGACCAAAAAGTTTTTTTCCTTTTGCACTAATCATATTCTAGAACAAAATAATTATTACCCTTCAAATATATTATTCATTCGAGTATTAATGGTATTGCAAATCAAAGACTATAATCATTGATAGCTATATCAACCAGTTATAAAAAAATTCAAGCGATTTATATTTGAACTTCGATTAGTTTTTGGCAACACAAGAAGCCTTTTATTTGGCAGTATTAAACAGGGTTTATTTTAGTTGGACATACACTGCTGGGACACCGCAAATGCAACACCAAGAATGACAAGAGAGAGAACAACAAAATTTATTCTGTTCATAACATGTTGACCAAGTATCAAAGGATTAAATTTATAGACTTATGTGAAGTGTGGTTCCTGCCAGAATCAGTAGCCAGAGTAGTCGCCATTGTTGGAGATCACCGCTGCCACACTCCTCGGCATTCATTCAAAGAGACTTTTGATGTGTTCTTGGGGTACAGCAGACCAAGCAGCATCCACACGTTGCCAAAGTTGATCTGGTGTGGCCGCTGGGGGTGTAATCTGGGTCAATCGTTGAGCAACCATGGACTACTTGTTTTCTAACAGCGAAAGATCCGGAGGGCGAGCCGGTGAGGGAAGCAATTCAATCTGGTGATTAACGAAGAACCTTTGGACAATGCGTGCAACGTGTGGTCGCGCCCTTATCCTGCTGAAATATGGCTGTGGACACGCTTGAAAGTAAGGAAAGACAACTGGCTCCAAGACCTCAGAGATGTAGCTCTGGCTGTTTAAAGTACCCGCAATGCGTACTAGAGGAGTGCGAGAGTGATATCCAGTACCGCCCCATACCATAATACCCGGTGCATGACCAGTGTGGCTGTGCATAACGCCGCTATTCAGCATCCTCATTCCACGGTGTCTCCAGACCTGAATCCGACCATCGTAGTGTTGCAGACAGATGCGTGACTCGTCAGTAAAGACAACTTCATTCCATTCTGCCATCCACATCCTTCTTTCATCGCAACATTAGCGGCGGAGACGTCTGTGGTTCTTCGTCAAGGGTAGACCAAGCAATGGACGTCTTGCGGACAGACCACTCTGCTGTAAACGGCGTCGAATGGTACGCGCAGACACTGAATGATGCGTTACAGACTCAATGTGCTGTGCTATGGTTCGCGATGTGACTGAGCGATCCGTCACTGCCATGCACACAATTTACCTGTCCTCACGTGAAGTGGTGCACTGAGGTGGATGCGATCGACTACGTCGGGCCGTCGTACCCTCCTGAATCCAACGGTCACATATTCGCATTACAGTTGTTTGGTTTCGTCCTACACGACTACCGATTTCCCTGAACGATAATCCACAATCTCGGTAGGCCACTCTCCTTCCTCTGTCGAACTCGGATACTTGATCAAAAGCTGATCGCTGTTTTCTACGAGATATAACTGATCGTTTTTTGAAAAATCCAAAAGAAAAACATAATTGCCGAACTTGAAATCGTCGAAATCTCCAAGCCTTAAATAGCGCTTTGAGGTGGCGCCATAGGCGTGCGTGATGTGTGTTTGCGCTGAAATTCTAATCCTTTGCATATCTCACCTCCGCTAATGCATGTTGTAAATTTCATGCTATTTGCGTGCTTCCTTCAGGGTGTTGGATTTACGGTGGCCAGCAGTGTATATTGAGAACATTCGGAAAAAACAGGATAGGTTTTCGATTCGGTCTTATTTCCGGAAAAACTGTAATATTCCCGTTTTCAGTTTTTGATTAAATAAAACAATTTATTTCAAAAGATAATTATCTATGAAAGGAGGTCAAAGAAATTCACATGGAATGAGGTAGTTTATTTCATGTGAATTTCTTTGACTTCTTATTCATAATAATAATCGTTCCCGTGAATACGGGAACATTCAAGAATTTCCACGAGTAGTGTGAATTTTCAGAAGTGGAAGAATGTTAAAAAATCTATAGACCTGGAATGATGTGGCCATAAAATGCCGTGAAGTGTGTCGCAGAAAATCGATCAACATTGTCTTTTGCTAAATCAAATAAACGGTCTATTATTCTTATAATAATGAAGATTTTACTTATCTCTTATCACTTATGCATAGAATGTCGGTTCAGTAGGTCCGAAATCAAGCTATGGTAAATAAAGTCTTCAAATCAAAATAGATCCAAAGGAAGTAGGTAGCCTGTACTTTTTTAAATTACTACTTTATTTGGACATAATACTGCAACTACACTACACAAATAAAAAAGAACATTAATTAATAAACGTTAGATTACATACTAGAGACTAAAACTACATAGCATTTCGCGTTACATCTCTTTTTCTACTATTGATACAAAAACAATGAAACATATTTTTCATGTCCATGCGTGGATTCAGAGTTCAATGAGCCACGGGTGAGGGAGTGTTACCAGACACATAGAGTGAGTGAGTGATTATCAATGTCGCATTGTTCAGCTACACGAGGGATTTTAGTGACGGACCTCGTCATTTTGAACCCTGTTCAAGTGAAGAAGATGACACCTGAACTGGCAACCGCTCTCCTAACTACCACACCACACCAACGGAAGGATGTTTGAGCTCTCGACAGATTTAACGTGCATCGATTCCCTACACGGTGGGTCTTTAGTGGTACTGAGCTCTAACACATGACCCGCCCTGCCACGAGTCCGTTACCTTGACTACTAGGCTACCGCTGTCCCCTAAAAGGCTGTGGAAATTTCTTAAAAGATTTAATAATACTTTCTGAATTAATTCGGAAATGTTAAGTATGGATAAAAGTATATCATTGAATTATTACATTCATTTATGCGAACAGATTTTAGTTTATATTAAATGTTTGAGATATTTTTAAGATAATTTCTGTGTTGCGGTTGCTATACAAGCCAAGAAAAAAAGATGTTTGCTTTGGAAAACGAATGCAATATGGGCATATTCACGGTCACTACTGTTATATTTCGTGATTTTTATTTCATAAATTGTTCTTTTTGCAGTTATTTTTTGTTTCAAAACATTCGGAAAAGATTTTCAGATGCATATTTAAGAATAAGTTTTTTTAAAATAAAAGTTTCCTGTAGCTTTCAATTCAGTTTTTAATCTCTAAAATATACTTACCACAATAGTTTCATTTCTGTCAATTGTAAAAAGCCTTTTCTTGTTTCAAAAACACCATTAGAAAAGATTAGAAAGTATTCTTTGTCATAAAAAAGTTATAATAAAAATGTATTGAAGGAAACTCATTTCAACAGGTAGGTAAAAAATTATGAGATTTAAGGAGCTGCTTTTTACTTTAAAAAATCAGTTGTTTTGTATTTAATAAATATACTGTAAAACATAGACATTTTAAATAAGATGAAACATTTGTAAATAATATAAAGAGTTTATTCGATAAATTCTGTATTCTACATTTATCATATGGGAGAGATAAGGCAACACAATAACAATATAAAGAAACATAGATCTTATATCCAAAATTAAGATCATAAATGTAAAAATATAAACATTTAATATTATTTCTGATAAAATTACTAAAAATTCTTATATCTTAGTTTGAACTCTTATTTGTTTTGATTTGGGTTAGGACAAAAGTAGTACATATGTAGTTAATAGTCATCGAATTTAGAAACAGTACAATTTTAATTTTTTAATCCTCTATAATATGAATTTGTTATAATTTGTAGAATAATTATATATACCTCACGTAAACCCTCTAGTGAATAGTGAATTGTCATTTTCTACCATTAAACATGAAAAGTACAATTTTATTACATTCCAGAAAGGTAACTAAATAATGTGCGCATCAAGACTGAAATTCTTAATAAAGGTTTTTAAAACACTCTGTACATTGTGTCAAGTTTTTCTTGTCCACACTCATGAAGTATTTCAAAACTAATTTCAACATCACAATCACAATACAATACAACTCTTGTAAATTTCAAAATTTAACTGTTTCCACACACACACACACACACAGTTGGTATATCATTCAAAACAAATACTACAGCTAGTTGGAAACAACTTTGCAGTGTTTGTAAATACTAAACCCAAATATATATATATATATATATATATATATATTTATATATATACATGAAATATTCTTATAGGATTTGTTTCTAAGTCGCATTCTTTTCGGAAACCAATTTCAGAAAGAAAACAATACCGTATATTTTATTAAAATATAAAGATTATATTCAAGAAAAATCAATATATAAATAAAATATAAAGATATAGTGAAGAAAAATAAATATATAAAGAAAATATAAAGGTATAGTGAAGAAAAATAAATATATAAAGAAAATATAAAGATATAGTGAAGAAAAATAAATATATAAAGAGTACACAAAGACTGTAGCCTAGTCAAAGACAATCGCTATGGATTCTCTTTGACTAGGCAAAGGAAACACATTAGAATAGAGATAAAAAAGGGTAAGTTTCAGAAACATTTTTTTACATTTACTGCCAATTTTATCCTTCTCTAGTGATAAACATGAAGAAAAAATAATAATTGAAGGAATTCCGTTATTTACAAGAGTGATACAATCCCAGTATTTAAAAAAAGTTTTTACGATATACCAATATTATTCTGAATTCATCGAACAACACTTTTCTTTTTTTACACATAAACATCTGCAAAAAATCGAATATAGTTTTCACTATGCTTTTGAAATTGATCAATCTGGACGTTTATGTTTCTCACTCTTATAACTGAGCTTCTTGATCACGTGGGAAGGTTATCAATTTAAAAAAATCAATTTTTTTTCCAACATAACTTAGTTCTAAACTTCTTTTCAAATTGTTTTTGTTCAAAATTAGATTCCATGTAAATAAACATTTCTGATGTTTGCGTCCAGTAAACTGTAAAATGTGCAACTATCTTCTAAGAGAATTTTTACGGATTTTGTATCAATTTTACATAAAATATATACATTTTTCTTGTAAAATTAACTATGAATACATATAAGCGCAAAAAATTAAAAATACAATATATGATAAGTAGAAACTATGATTTGTACTAAAGTAGATTAATAAATATTATATCAAAATAGTTTTAATTGCTACAAATAGCTGAAATCAAAATGTACCAACCTATCAAGACTAAAGCCAAAAAGAGAAAAAAGATATCAATATAAAAAAATTAGGGAATTCTAATCCAAAAAAAACAAACAGAAAAGTAATTATTTAATAAAAGAAAAGGTCAAGAAATAAGTGTTATTGAAAAACAAGAGGTTGAATGGAAACACAAATTTAATCAATTACTGAAATCGAAATAATTTTCGACAAATGATACATGCGATTTGAATAAATTGTTCTTCATAAGAAAAATTTTCTATTTGATCAAAAATGGACTTCAATTTGAAAAGGTATTAATCTTTCAAGGATCGACTATAATTTTCAAATCAACTCGAAATAACAAACTTGTGTAAATGCTATACATATTTATCAATTCATAGCAATGATAGCTTGACACAACGTTCTAAAAAATGTGGCAATATGCAATATATGTAACAGAGGAGACACAGAGTTCCTAATAGGATAAAAAATAATCAGTTATAATTAATATTAATTTATATATAAGAATGCTTTTTTTTATTTTCATCATCACCTTTTGCTATTACGTAGTCTCTTACGTACCTGTTCTTGTTCAAGAAGCTCAGCTATGGCAATTTTTTATATACACATTTGTGTGTTTGTCTAATTATACATAAATATATCTCTCCTGGTCCCTTCGCAATACAAACTTTATTCATATTATTACTTGTTATATGTTAAATATTTTAAAATACAGCAGCAATATAATCATAAGGTATGGAAAAGAAATAATCTTGTGCCATAATATTCTATTCAAAAATAATATGGTCTGCAAGATAAACAGTTAAAAGTACAAATTAGCAATGTATAGGAAAAGTTTACTGTTTTAAAATAATATTAAGAACCCAAGTATTTTTCTATTTTAAGAAAAAAAAGGTGTTTCAAATTATTTTCCACATTTAAATGTTTGGAATTTACGTAAAAAGTAAAAAAGTATTTTTGCTAACTATGTCAATTCCATACATTATATGTTTGAGCATTTTCTTCCAATAATCGATAGTGCAACAAAATGTAATGTTTTTCCCTTAAAATAATTTTTTGTACCCTTATTAAAACGTTTTTAATTTAAAAATGTAATTGTCTCAACGAGCAAATAAAGAAATAACTATCTTATATAAATAAGGAGTTTTGGAGGAGAAACATTTTTTCTTGAAATATTCCCACAATCGTGTTTGTTTTAAAGAATTACTTCATGTCTCTTAAGTTTTGGGGAAGGAAAATTTCGTTAGAACTGCGGACAATTATTTTTCCTGTAAATTATGTTAAATGGCTGATTTATTGAAGGAAAAGTAAAAAGAAAAAGAAGTGAGTAATTGGAATATTGCAACTGAAGTAAATAAATTAATGAGGAAAATTTTTCTTGTTTTTTCACAAAAGATTTAAGAAAAAGGATTCATAAAAGCCACATTTTCTTTTCTTAGGAAGTTAGAAGGATAATAGTAATTTAATTTAAATAATACAGGAACTGCTCTATGTATACTTCCTATTTAAATAAAATTACGTTTAAAAAAGTTTTGAAATTAAATGTATTATGACAATTTCTTTAACTACTATACCTATCTAAAGAATATTTAACTTCAGCATTTATCTTCATTCGTTCAAAATGAACAGATTTTTGAATTATTTATGATTATAGAATATATGTTACATTAATGAAAGATGAGGGAACGATGCTTGAAAAATGATTAATCTATTTTCATTATCCATCAGATTCTAAAGTGCGTCAATATTTATTTGAGGAATGAATGTAATAATTATATATTCTGTTTTATTTCTTATATTAGTTTTCAAATTTTGGTCTTAAATTCTTTTCTACAGCTAAATATTATAGAGGAAATTATTTCGATGTAATATCTCTTTACATTTTTCAAACATTTTATCCGAGTTAATTTTATATAAGTAAGAAAAATATATCTAATAAAAGAAAATATTATATAATTGAGTTAAAATGGTTAATGTAACAAAGGGTTTCAGCTTATGAAGCGTTTCATCTAAAGAATTAATTTATTGTGAATCTTTCGAAAAAGATATTGTAATCTTTATCATATAATATAATTTTTCTACTGGAGAAAAGTTTTAAGTTTTATACGAATTAATTTTTCTCAATTTTTCCAAGAATCATAATATGCGGAAAATGTTGGTATTACGACTTAATTTTAATTGAACTCTATTTTGTTTCTATATTTAAAACTCTGGGATATTTTATGACTGGTAATTTGCTATATACTATATTTAAGCATACCCATACACAAATATTTTTTTAATCGCCTTGCTAATTAGCTATAATTACCTTCAATAATTATATCTGTACGATTCATTTATTTTCAAATATAAGAGTATAAATATGTTGAAGAGTGTGCATTTTTTTCATTTCGAAATATAAATAAAATTACAAAAAGATAAGAAATTTACCAAAAATATAAACACTTCCTTCAGTCTAATAGTGACAATCTATGGACATGATATAAGATCTTAATTGATAATCATTTCTCATATATATTTTTAAGATTCAATTTATTTATAAGTTTTATATTTCCCATGTTATAAATGTTTTAAGAAAATATTATATTCATCTTCATTAAATCTGTCGACGCTTAAATGTAAAATAAAACTCTTTTGAATATGATAGGATTCACTTTTGACACATATATATGTAAATACATCTTAGATATATTAAATGCACTGGTAATTATTACATCAACAATAAAGATATAACATTAGGATGAGGGAATATCGAATTTATGTTTTTTTTTTAAAGTTTAAAGAGTTTAGAAAAATGCCTCTAAACTAATCATCTTAACACAACTACCTTCTAATCGTCTTAATTTTGAGAATTTATGTACATGTTATGATTGAGAGAGAAATTGACAAGAATAACAGTACTAAACAAGAGTATTAATCGATACGTATCAATAGATATCTTGGTAATTGCAAAAATTGATAATTCAGATCACGATTTGAAAATTCTATACTTTTTCACTGAATATTCGGTTTCCTTTTTTTTTTATGTGTAGCCATATTTTGCTCAGTTATATTTGGCCCTCTTAATTTTAATGAAATGCTACGAATTTTTGTGGAAGGAATGCCCTTTCCTGGGTAAACGTTTTATTTTTTCTCTTTTGTCTCAAATGGTCCGCTAGTGATTGAAAAAGAATTCAAATCTCCCGCATACTATGCTTATATCTTAATAACAATTTTCTATCAAGTACTAAACTAATATAACTTGATTCTGCATTTTTAAATTAAATCGAAACGTAAGCACATGTTTTGCATGCGCGTGTGTCTATCGATATCTTACTATGGATTAATATTCTTTTGAAAACGAGATATATTTTATTTGTTTCGAAAAATTCAATTTCTTTTACTCCAAGAATAAGAAGTTAGATACATATTGCGCGCCGTTTTGTGAAATGTTATTTTATCTGCGTTCATCACATCAGACGTCGTGTATTAAGTATTATAGTTAAATCTGTCGAGCTATTGCCAGAAGTTTACTATGAGACCTTCATTTCTCGATATTCTTCAGGTTTTCTGGAATTTATTTCTGTTTATTGTTTATACACATTTTCTCTATCACCTGTGCGAATGAAAACAAAAGCGAGTTCTTGAAAGAAAAGCATTCTTTAGAAGTTACATTAATTTTTTAATTAAAAAATTGTTAAGTATGGGTAGAATTATCAAATGAATATTGAAAATAGCTAAGTAAATACGAAAACAATACAATACTAAAGCCAGTACGTAAGTTTAGTTATTAATGTATATGTTACCATTAAAGCTTGAAAGCCATTAATGTGTGCAAACTAACTAGCTAATCTGCAGATTAACTGATTTGCTCCTTTAAAGGGTGGAGAGAATCAAGAGTTTTCGGTTTTTTAACTAGGTAATCCTCACATTAGTGTAGTTTCTGCATCACAAGGTCAAAAGTTTGTTCTCACATTTCCTTTCTGTTAGGAATTTTGATGGAAAACGTTCAATCATCCCAGAATAATTTATCCTAAATGTTTAGCAACATAGAGAGTAAATGCATTCGATAAAAGACTCTTTGAAATAATTTATAATAAATTAATTCAAAGACGATGACCAGTATTTTCTTTAAACAAATTAAATGTGAAAAATCCACAAAGTATAGATGTACATATAGAACGATATAGCAATTGCAACCATAATAAAAATAAATTATAGTTCACCAATTTGTATGCATGATTTTATGGTTTGCAAACTGGTTTCCTTAGTTGTAAGAATATATTAAACCGTTTTGTAGTTTTTCGATTGATTGATGATGGATTCTATCAACTAATGTGTTGATTATATTAACTTGATTCTTTAGATCTCAAAATATAAATAAACGACATTGGTTGAGTCCTAGCATGACCCACTTATGTCACCAAATTTTTGGCGATAAATTTTACAACGTGGCAACCATGCAAGATTTAGGAAAATGGCAACCCTACTCGGACCGGATTTTTTTTTAGTTTTCCATAATCTCTGGACAGCAATCATTTTCTTTATATGGTCATCGACGGTTGTATAAGAGATTTTTCTAGAAAGCTAAAAATGAAGGAAAGAGTGGATTTTTCATTTTTTTTTTTAAGAAACAACTGCAGAAAGAATGTTTGTTAGAGAGAAAGGGAGATGCATTGATAAATTCACTTTTTAGACGATGTTTTTCTCACTATAGCATCTTAGTTGTTCTAGAACCAATTTTGGAAACCACGTTTTTCTTTTTAGAAGCTCGACGAATGGATATTTTTTATTTTGAATGAAAGAGGTAAGAAAGAAATGATTGCTTTGTGAATGAGTGAACGATTAAAAATATTTCTGTTTGGATGTTCGAAATATGAAAATAATTTGTGTTTGAGAGAAATGGAGATCGTTATTTCATCAGCATATCGGATTTTTTTCCAACTGTTGCGAACGATTTTTCCGTTTTTCTTCTAGAAGCAGTTTTAGAAACCACATTTTCTTCGTAAAAACTCGACGAATGGATTTTCTTTTGAATAAAAGGTAAGAAAGTCATGATTGTTTTTTGTATGAATGAAGGATTGATAGAATCTTAGTATGGATATCTGAAATTTGGAAGGAATTTGTATTTAATTTCTTGTTTTATTTGATATTTCCTATGATGTCCATTTTAGAAGCCTCGTTTTTTCGACGTTTTTCGTCTCTAGACGGTACTTAAAAAGCCACGTTTTTTCATCTTATTTTGGTCTCTGACGCCATTTTGAAAAACGCGTTTTTTTTCCAGTTTGGCGCTATTTGGCGGAACAATTCTGGCGCCAAAAACATCAGTGGGCTGTGCTAGGACTCAATTACGACATTTAATTTAAACGTATAGAAACAGTGCTATTGTTCCACCAAAGATTTTTTTCCCTTCAATGAGTGGTTCTAGGTAATGTGTAGATTATTTAGATAATCCGCAGATTATACCGTGGTCATTTGAGAAATGAAACAAATTTCCACACCCTAGTTAATATGCAGATTGCCAAGCTAATCTGTAGATAAACGGATTTCTGCCCTTTAGCGTTAACATATAGAAACATTATTTCTAAATAAAGTACGATCTTTAAGTAAGCATTTACGAAACATAATCTTCAAGTTACGAATCTATTCCATGCTTCATTTAGTGATAAAATACACAAACTACAATTGGTCCACTGTCGATATAAAATCCTGTAATACGACACTTCTGTTCAATTCTTAAAAATGTAACGACGACAAAGAATGCTTTTCTTTGAGCGAAATGCTGTATCGTTCCGTGAAGGAAATGGTGAGAATGAAAAAGCGGTCTGTCTCATAGCACCAGCGGTCCGTCCACCGTGTCCAGGTACACTGACCAGTAGGCTGTGTTGAGTATCACGAAAGAAAGTGGGAACACGACTCGGGAGATCTTGTCCACTAAGAGGGCCCGGTGTCGGTGTCGGTTGTGCCGGTACACTGAGGACACTGGATTGGGTTTGGTGCCATTCGGAAGGGGAGGACTGCTTTCCTGAAAAGTACACAGAAGTTAATCACATAAGGGAGCATTGAATAATTATTATTTAGATAAATTACTAAGAAAATTATGCGCACACGTTTTAAAATAATTTTCTAAATTTCATAGTTGTTAATTGTTTTGAATGAACTCAATTATTTTAAGTTAAAAAAAGAGGAAAATAAATACAAAATATTGATTGGTTAGTTTTATTTATGAAAGAATGCTATTAAGCCCCTATGCACGAAACATTTTTTAATTTACGCGAAAAAAAACATTAAATTATATATATGCTGTTCAAATTCGCAAATATTTCTAACTTCAAATGTTGTTTCGCAATTATAACACGTTGAAAAATAAAAGCTCTCACCTGCCAGAATGAATAGGGCAAGGCAGTTAGAAAGACGCAGTTGTTGGACTATCATTACATTTATTCAAGACAAGGGCAAGCAAGAGACTAAAAACTAAAGCGTACATTCATAAGTTGATATAAACAAGCAATTGCAGAGCTGTTGGGGTCAAAGCTTCAATATATGTAATGTATATTAAGCTGCACATCCGGTATATCAGTTAGTGACGCTGACTGCTGTTTCGTAGAGCCTGAGTTTGAATCCCGGAGAAGGAGGCATGTATGTTTGTAAATGTGTGGTGCCTTCGTGTGGAATGGGGGTGCTCAAAATATTCGCCGACCTTTAAGTCCTTTCGTAAGGCTGATGGAAAAGGAAGATAGATGGAAGGCCCCTGACCCCCCGGAGTATTACGCTTCAAAAGTAGGGTGGAACCGAGCCAAATTGTGCTGCCACATCTATAGGGCTCAAAACTGTGACTAACGACAAACCTAAACTAGCCCTTTGCCGCGATGAATTTCATGGGCCATTTCTGATCATGCCATTTGTCAGGGGACATTAGAAGCACCAACATGTATATGCAAACACAGAAAATAAAGGAATGGCATGATACACAGAGAGAATGAAAGGAAACATCACTAAGTCTGGGCGCCATTTGTGTTTATTTTAGACAGCACATTCTATGCGAGATAATAAATATTGCTCAGACTCGTTGGTATACTGAATTTCGCCCTTAAATAAACCAGTAAACCTTGGTGATGATAATACAGAAAAATAATTGTTTAATCATACTAATAGCAATTTCCATGTGTGCACTAATATATTTATATTAACACGTAGCAATATCATTTGTACTACATTTGTAAATATCAAAAACCCTAAAAGAATTCCTAAACAATCCAATACACGCAGTTATATGACGCCAGTAAACATCTTATAAGGTAGAAGCATACTTTATCATTTTTTCATGATACACCTTTTCAACTAATGTATAAGAATAGGACATAATTATATATATACACATAAAAAATAATAATTTGCTGTATGGCTGCCAACATTTATATGGATAGAGCATGATCTTTAAACAAAAGGTATGTTTATTTACAAATGTACAGTTTTAGTAGCCTACTCAATAAAAATGAGAAAAAAAACCAGTACTAAATGAATATTTCATTAATTGCTTCTATAATAAATATTTAAATGATATTTTTCAAGTAAACACTCTGGAATTCTTCTATTTTAACTCATAAATATGTAGCAACCACTTGATACTGACACTATTTAATACTCATTCCACTAGGCAAATTTTAGTTCCACCCTATAAAACTTTGTCGCGTGGCAGAACTTGAATAACATACTTGAAGTTTGCTTTTTTCCTTAATATTTAGAAACTGGACACTATTCAGAGGTGCATCATTTGCATAAAAACAATAAAACATCTTTTTTATTAATGAAACTCAGTGTGTGCTTGCAATATAAGAAAGATATACACTCAAGAGCCAAAACATTATGACCACCCCTACATTTTGTAATGAACTGGCCTGGATGCGTGGAAGGCACGTGATCAGGTGAAAGTGGTATTTAACTGCTGCTGGAGAGTCTGAAGAATCATCCTTTCACTTACTTCTGTGTGTGATGGGAAAGGCTGCGGATCTAAGCGACTTTGATAGAGGGCAGATTGTAATGGATTGAAGGCTCGGAACAAGTATTTCCCAAACTGCACGACTCGTGGGTTGTTCACAAACTACAGATGTTAGTACTTATGCAAAGTGGATGAATAACGGTGAAATCAGCAGTAGACTACATGGTGTTGGAAATCGACACGCTATCAAAGAAAAAGGTCGTCGGAGACTGTCTCGCATGGTGAAGCAAAAGCGGAGCCAGACAATGGCTCAGCTGACAGCCCAATACAATGCAGGGCTAAGTAGAATAGTATCGGAGCACACTGTTCAGCAGACACTGTTGGATATGGGGCTACGCAGCAAACGTCCCACTCGTGTGCCTTGCTGACCTAGCGTCATCGCCAACTGCACCTACGCTGGGCCCGGGAACATCGCGACTGGTCCATGGATCAGTGGGAGATAGTTGCCTGGTCAGAAGGTGGGCCAACTCGTTATTGACAGGTAGTCATAAGCTGTTTTAAATTGACCTTTGGAGCTGCCAAATCTCGTCAACCAGCAATATTGTACACAATTCTAATGATTACGTAGATTCGTCACGGTGCAACTGAGTTTCCAAATCATATACCAAGTGTCCGAAAAGTATGACTACACTTTCAAATATTAATGGCAAGCAAACAAGCAAAGATATTCCCATACGATATTTTTATGTTCTATAAGAAAAGTACCAAAGTTTTTTTTAAAGATGTTTTGCGCAATTTCAATGGGGGCATTAATGGTTGCGCGCAACACTTCGAGTCCGTACGAGGTTTCTAACCACGAGCATTGCAGGATCAAGAATATGGAAGGACACTATAATTCGACTTTTCATTTCATCAGTGTCACTAATTGAATAATGGCAAAAAAATATTTTCCCACGTATCCAATGGAGTTATGTCTAAAGATCTAGAGATCAGGTTCTCAACATAGCCGATAACGCCCCCTTATGGGTGTTTGAGGCTTTCAGGGGGGCAGTAAAAGACCCAAAGAAATTTAGGGGCGTTGAGATGGCACGGAGGGATTTGGGCAGATGAACCAAAAAAGACTAAAAAAACACGCTAATTATATACTAATAAAAGTAAATTTTAATACCGCTTACTTATGTTGATTGTATGTATTTAAATCATTTCTATATCACATGCACGAAAATTCACATACTTCGGTAGTTCGGGAAGAGGATGAAAAAATTAAAAAGATTACATTACATTCAGTCCTACATTAAATTGAACGATATAGTGCATTTTAGTTTCTGTAGTGCACGTGTTGTCTTTGTCTGTGAGCAGTAGGAAACATTTTTTGTCCACTGCATTTCATTACGTATATTATCCAAGAAACATAATTAAATATGTTAACCAGGAATTAACGTGATTTCTTAAAGGCGGAAACTGTCAATTTATATTTAATTTGAAAGTAATAATTTATTATGAATTACTTCATATCATCAAAACCCCTGCCTGTCTTTATAACAGGTAAGCTAAAACTTTTATTCCACTCTTTTATAAATGAAGAAGAAATTCAGTAATGTTTCAATTCCAACAATATACTATGACTAAAATATATAATATTACACATTAAAATATATTTTTGTCAATGAATATTTCAGATTGGCAAGTAAAAAAAATTGGGGCTTTACCCAAAAAAATGAAATTAAAAAATATATTCTTTTAATAACAGGATATTTTTTAAAACTGAACTCTTGTTTTTCTAGAGTGTTAGGGGGCGGTAATCAAATATTCACTAGAAAAGGGGGCGCCAGTTCAAAAAAGGTAGATAACCTATGACCTAGATGGCCACGGTACTGAACTTTCTCTTTCCATCCATCGACCCGGGGAAATTTTCTCCCTTGTGTATTTTCTTGTGGTGAATTATAGGTAGTAGAATGTTGGAAAATGTGGATATCTTTAGTTTGCATTTCATTAAATGCAAACTTTAATATTTTCTTAAAGGACCATAGCTCGTAAGTGAAAATTTTCGTTTATTTTAATTCGTTTTCGAAAGTGTAGCCATACTTTTTGGATTCAATATGTACTTAGGGTACGTGAATATTCTAAACGAGGTGAGATTTTTCGAAATAAAAACGCACTTTACCTGCATTTTAGGCACGATGACAACATTGCGCGAGTTTTTGAGCACTGAATTCCTCTGGGGCTGCTGTTGGGGCTTCCTTCCATCCTCGTCGGAAGAGCCGTCTTCCGCCCCTTCCCCCAGCAGGATGTTGACCAGGGCGTACTCCATAAGGGAAGCGAACACGAACACAGTGCAAGAAGACATGAAAATGTCAATAGCCTTAATGTAGGAGACGGGAGGCAGGGATTTCTGGGATTGGGCGTGCTGCGTAGACAGGGTTAGCAGGGATGTGACACAAAGGGTGACTCTCGCGGGAACAGCCTCGGGCTTGATCCAGAAGGAAATCCATGACATGATCACGATCAGACATGTTGGGATGTAGGTGTGGAACATGTAGTAGCCTAAGCGGCGCTTCAGCGTGAACACCACTTCAATGCAAGTGAAGTTGCCTGTTATAAAAAGAAAAAAAATGCATGCATCTCCATGTATAATTTAACATCCCCGACGAGAGAGCTTGAATAAAAGTAATTCAAGCGTCAACAATTTGGTAGCAGAAGCTTTTACTAGATAGTTCTACCAATAAAACGGATCTTACTCTTAAGGTATCCGACAACTTTAAAAAAAAAAAAAAGGGAAATGTGAATTTTTTGTTTTTAGATTTATTTTGTACATTTTAAGAAAAATATGCTAAAATTAAGAAGATAAAAAGAAATTATTGTAACTAAAATGGGAAAAAATGGTAACAATTCACAAAAAATAACATAAATGCGGCCCATTCTGTACCATAGATTTATGAACAAATTTTCAAATTTTCAGTTCTGAAGTGTTGCTATATGTTATTCATTATCGAAATGATCCTCAAGATAAGAGATATTTGAATTTTTACAAAAACTAGAGCACTTTATCTTAATTATTAAATGAAATTGCTTAAAAAAGCAGTGATTATATTAACATAAGGGACTGTAAATTTTGTAATAAAACAGTGATTGATAAATCTGAAGGTTAAAGCACTTCTACTATTATACAGAACTTACACAAAAAAATTCAGTTTATTATTTTCAAAACTTTTTTAGCAATCGTTGGCTTTGTTTCATTATTTTCATAAAATAACATTTCGAGTAAAACGCGTTTTAAAGTATGACATCTTGCTTAAATAAATGTCATATGCCTTTACTAAAATATTTGTAGTTTTTGTTCTAGTGAACGGAAAATGATAAATTTGGTATTTTTACAAAGCTAATAAGATGGCCTATAAAATAAAATTATAAAAAAAATTGCCAATTTTCGGCAAGATTCACAATTTTAGGGCAGTCGAATACCTTAACGTTCAAAAACTAAACTGACAGAATGCAGTTCATTTGAAAGAAGAGAGATTGGTGTGCATGAATGTTGGATTTTTTTGTTAATATTTTAAACTTTATATCTATTTCAAAAGTTGCTTCAATGTGTGATCCATTTCCTTCAATACACCTTTCCCAACTATATTTTAAAACATAGATTCTTGTCTTAAAGGAATTTTGATATGAGATTTTTCAGTCTATTCAATTACATACTGTTCTAAATGTTTAAAAAAATTAAAGTCGGTAGATGAGAGACCTGGTAAATAAGAATGTTGCAACAAAATCTTATATTTTAATTCATTGCAGTTCTTTTATATGACATATGTGGCCAAGTATTGTAGTGAAAAAGTATTAGGCCAAGCCGATAACAAAAAATGGCCGTATAATTTTCAATTTTTCATGAATTTCATCAATGTATTAGAAGTATAACTGATACAGTTGGAATCTTTTCACCCATACTTTGAGAAACATGTTTTTCACAGATGTTTTGAGTTTTCCACGTGGTTTATTTTGATGGGAAAATTCGCCAGAGCATAATTTTAGAAACCAACGTTGTTAACAATTTTCCCCCAAATACCTGCTTTATACTGCGTGTAGCTGTAAAAACCAGCTAATTTCCGTGAGAAAAAGTAGCTGATAGTCCTGATCTTCTTAAAAAATTCTATACAAACAACAAAATGAAATTTTTTTTGAGAAAATATTTGTCGAAATGTGACGGGGCATTGGATAATACGATTATAAACGAGGTTATGCCAGAAACAAAAGCGTAACGAAAACAGGGAGAGAAATCTTCACATGTAAATAAGTTCCGACTTTAATTTTCACCAAGTTCATAAAATGCAAGCTTTTTCAGTATGCGGATCAAGCATATCAAACCTTTAGTCAATAGTAAATATTTAAAGTGGTTCAATGTCAGCAGAGGTATGCACATTACCCATCAAAATAATAATTTCTTAGACTCATTTTTTCATGATTTTCAAATAATGTATCTCGGTTATATTTTCCTAATTTTTATACCACATTAGAGATTCTTAAGTTTGGTTTGGAACAGAATTGTTTGACAAGCATGCTAAATCTTTCCTTTTTGACTGAAAAGGCGGATCAACATTCACTTATAAAATTCGAATAAAAATTTGTACTTTGTTGTAAGTTTTCGATATTTATTTTCAAATGTTTGTTTAGTCTGTTTTATTTCCTTAATTTAATTTATCCGACTACGTTCGGTACGTGGTTTTGAAACAGCGTATAAGTGATTTTTTTTTATATATTTAATATAGAATGAATTAGAGAATACACATATAAAATTGTATTAAGAATAATATTACAAGAAAACATTATTTAAATACAGTTTTTTGACAGAAAACAAAGAGAAAATACATATTTTCAAAATAATCTCCTTTTATGGAAAATGCTTTTACAATAATAATATTTTACTTATACCAGTACATAAGCTAAATCTTATATTCAGAGCCTCAATTAGAATTTTTGAAATATATTATTTAGTAGTGGTTTATATATATTCATATTTTATTACATCAGAATAAAACAAATTAACAAACAAATACTTATACTACATACTACATCAATTAATCGTAATTCTGAAAATACTGTGAATTTTTCAAAACATTTTGTTCAGAATATGTAGATAAGTCTTATCTATGTATAAGCAAAATATTATTTTTATTGAAGCATTTTCCATAAAAGTAAAATGTTTTGAAAATATGTCTTTCTTTCTTCATTTTTTGCCAAAAAATTACATTTAAGTAATACACATAAAACAATTTTACATGTTTGTTCTATTTCAAATGAAAATTAAATATTAAAAAAATATGTGTTCATTAATAGTATTTTCAAAATCATGGTATCGGATGTAGTTAGATAACTTAACTTGTAGGATGGCAAACACTTTAAATTGGATAGACAATTATGTCCCTCATAACTATTTCAAGAATGCTTCTTTCATTTTTACATTATGCATATGTGAATATCCAAAGAGCAAACTCTACAATGTTTCCAAAGCACAGTTCGATGCACTCTAGTCTGATTTTGTTTCATGTAAGGAGTACATTATTTTATTTCCGTCTTTTTAACTAAATTTTTATTAGAAGGAAGGAAGAGAATGGAAACTCTTGTACCTGTGGAGTAATGCTTGGTACAATCGCCAAGGGTCGTATCCACTAGGTTGTGCTGAGGCAACTCGATGGAATCGTCCACCACCAGAGGAACCTCCTCTTCCCAATCGAAGATCAGATCGTCGGTGGTATATGACACTGAAATAAATGGAAGATATAACTGTCTAAACCACAAAACTGTTAACTATAAGACAAATTTAAATAAATATATAAAAGTTTATTTTAATCCTGATCTAAACATGATTACATGAATTCACTTTCAATTACCTACAATTCAGTTTTTCCTCAACGTGCAGAAGCATTTATTTACTGGGACTCGCAATTATTTTAATTCCAAGAGATTCATTGTTCACTCAGCGTCAATAAAAAAGGTTTTTTTTCTTATTATTCCCTACTTCCGGAAATCGGCATTTCACTCACTCGTGTTTATCTTGGAAATAAACTACTGTGGGTTTTAAACTGGAGGAATCTGAATTCACTCAGAAGTCAGGGAATAAATGGAGACACAAAACGTGCGCACTTTGAGGTTGATGTAGTTGAATTTTCATTACTTGCGTTGCTTCCGTCGAGAAATGGGTTCGAGTTCTGAAGACTCTAAAGACCAATGGTTAGCGAGGTTGATGCATGTTCAGTTTGTGCAAACTGAAAGTATTTCTAATGGTGGTCTGTATGCACAGAGAACAGCTATCTCAGGCGTTTTCATCACCACTTAATCATGGTTCAAAACAAAATATCTGCCAAGAATGGTTTACGTACGCGTTGCTTTCTATTGCGAAGTAATCAATTATTCGGCCGGACACACACACACACACACTTCGACTTCATTATCTACCAGATAGACACCATACATTGTTATTGTTTAAGTTAAATTTAGCAAGGTGAGCTTCAAGCTTTTTCAAGCATATTTCCCCCCTCATTTTATCGTCCCCTGTAAATTCATGTCCTAAAAAATAAATTAGGGTTTTTAAAAAATTATTTCAAGTAATTTTTTTCAAAAAAATGAGCCCCAAACAATATTTTTTAAAAATATAATGTTGTTGTGTTTACAGTTAGGTTTGATTTAACCAGCTGGGAATATGGTACATATATAAGATGTGAATTTGAATAATGTAAACAGAAATATAAAATTTTTAAAACCCTACCCAGAACTGTCAAAATAAAAACAATTTCTTATTAAATTATAAATATGTCCGGTCTGGAAAGTTTAGCTTCAAAATTAAGTAAATAACAAATAGAAATAGAGCGAACTCTCTTTACTATCGCTTAGGGATTTGAGGGTAAATAAGACTACTTACAAGTAGAGCGAGCGCTGACATAAGAGAGAAAGCATAAGCGAAAAAGATTATCTAGTGACTCCTCACTGCGTTGTTGTCCCTTGTCCCACCCGATTGCGCGCCAAAGGGCCGCCATGTTGGATTTAATATGTTTGAAGAACAATAACGACGTTATTTATGAGATGATGCTCTCCTCATTTCACCAGCAGGTCTGGGGCCTGCTATATATATGTGTGTGTGTGTGTTTATTTTCAGTATTGTTTCCCTAATTTTACTAACTTTAATATTTTTACTAGCTGCATGGCCCGGCGTTGCATGGGTTTTCTCTAGTTTTATAAATTTTACTTTCCCTTCTGAATACCAGCACTTTCAGAGCAAACAGAAACGTGTCCCCCCCCCATGTAAGACATAATACACTCACTTCCAAAAGTTAAGCACGGAGAGTAAAATGCTAATTCCCGGAAGCCAATCAGAATTGAAGAGGATGTAATTCGCTACAGAGGTAGAGGGAAGTATGCAAACATGTTAGGTAACAGCCAATCATGCTTTCATGTCAAAAAATATGCAAAAAGGACAGTCTTATAAGAAGCCAGCTTTATGAAGGGTTACAGAAGTTGATTTTGTAAGTGCTGATAGAAGGTGTTTAAAACTTACGTACAATTTGTTTTCAAGACATACGTGTTTCTATGACTTCCAGAAAACGAATGGAATATTCTGAGCGCCGGCATGCTGTGAGGCGCATTGAAAGCAGGACAGTCGATCACAGATGTTGCTCTTTTCTTCGGTGTTCATCATTCTATAATTTCACGTTTATGGAAACAATTCCAAACCACATAGACAGTTGTTCGGAGTCCAGTTGGCGGTCGCCCAAGGGTTACAATCCCTTGGAAGATCGATGTATTGCTATGGTAGCCAAGCGGAATCACAGAACGACCTCCACAAGAGTGACATCTATGGTTACAGCGTCCATTGGTAAGGATATATCTGCCACTACTGTACGCAGAAGATTACATATAAATGGATTGTATGCCCGGGTACATCGAGTTTGTGTTCCTCTATCCGTCCAATCAAGAGGGCCACATTTGAAGTGGTGCCGGGAACTTGGCAATTGGATTGTGTCTGACTAGGGCAATGTCATGTTTACTGATGAGTCAAGATTTGCTCTGGAGCCAGATGACAAGCGTATAAGGATAAGGCGTAAACAAGGATCACGCAATCAGCCCCAAAACATCACCAAGCATCACGCATTCCGAGGTGGAAGTATTATGGTGTGGGCAGGGATTTCATTAGGATACCGCACCGATCTGCACATCTTTAAGCGGGGTTCTGTGACGGCTGTCCGGTATCTAGATGAACTCCTAGAACCCATTGTGAAATTGTACGCTTCAGCAGTTGGTTCTACTTTTGTTTTAATGGACGATAATGCATGTCCCCATAGAGCTAACATCGTGGATGACTATCTGGAGAGTGAAGGGATTGCGCGTATGGCGTGACCAGCATATTCACCAGACCTTAATCGCATTGAAAATCTTTGGGATGCTCTCGGCCGTGCTTATCTTCATTTTCCCCACCTCCAGCCACTCTTATTGAGCTGGAAACTGCTCTACAAGAAGAATGACGATTGCTTAATTCTGTGGTGGTTGATCACCTCATCGAAAGCATGGTCAGAAGGTGTAAACTTTGCATACAGATGAGGGGGGATCACATGCCCTATTAATGCCCTTTTTTATCATTTTATGCTGTTTATTTTCACTTTATACATAATTCTGTTTAAGTCTCCAGTATGACATTATCTGATAACTTACAAAAATTTAATATTGTTTTCATTTCTGTATATAATTTTTGATTTTGTTTTATGTATATATATATATATATATGCTACTTTACTGCCAAATTTTGTGTCAATCAAAGCAGTATTTGTTGATTTTTTTGCATTTTACATTTTCGTGCTTAACTTTTGGAAGTGAGTGTAGTACAAGAGAAGGTTTTGTAAGTAAATACCGAAAATCTTTAACCATTTATCCGTTAACAAATAATTTAAACTAAAAATAATGGACGAAAAAAAATCAGAATTTGACGAGATTTGAGAAAAGCACGTCTGTCTACCCTTTGTAATGTCATCTAGGTCATGTCTAGCGGCGTTGCACGGGCTTTATCGAGTGCATAATTTTTTGCCAATTGAAATTTCTTCTTCCCCGCTCGATGTCATTACTTCCTGGTTTTTTTTGTGTATGATTTCTATATCAATGTCATTAAAATTCTCTTTTTCGAAATGTTCCACTTCTTCGCCATATGGAATGGTGTGTTTCCTCTTTCCTTAGCCCGGCATTTTACGGGCTTTTTACGTGAGTATAACTTTATTCCAATGGAAATTTCTTTTTTCCCTCTCGATGCCAGCAATGTGTATGCACGATATTTCTATACTTATGTCATTAAACTTATCTTTTGCGAAATATCTTCCATCTCTTTTCCTTTGCAGATAAGTTTCTTTTCCTTTAGCTTAGCCAGACAATGTGTATGTTTGTGTGCGTGCGTAGCTTATATGTTTGAACAAAATGTATATCGATATCAACCTGCATATTTTGATTAGTACTCATTTCAAACTCTAGACACATTAACAAAGATCAAATAAAATGGAATATATTATCATTGTTCCAATATAATGGAAAATAATAAATGCTTCAAGTTTCACTTCTCTTTTATTAAAATGAGGAGAGACGCATTTCCAAAGTTTTTTGCCACATTGAGATGGAAAAGTTTGCCGAAAGATTTCTTCTTTTTTCAGTATCAGCCCCGTCATGGGAGCAGATCTTAAAGAGAGCGGATATCTCTTGGACAGTGGCGGGACATGGCATTTTTTTTCAGATCACAATATTTGTGACATATTTCAATCTATTCCCTGTTTATCTACCGTGTTAAAGTACACTTAGTAGAGTACTTATCGGAATATAAAGCATCACTGTTTAGAGCTCTTGTTTTATTTTGTGTACACTGATAAGTATGATAATTAACCCAAATGTAAATTAGGATAGTTTTTTGACATTGGGCTCATTGCGAGGTGTATCCTCTCTAACGCAGGTTTTTTCCGTTGAGTCAAATCAGCACTTTGAAGTAGAACAA
Source organism: Trichonephila clavata (assembly GCA_019973975.1). Classification (NCBI taxonomy): domain Eukaryota; kingdom Metazoa; phylum Arthropoda; class Arachnida; order Araneae; family Nephilidae; genus Trichonephila; species Trichonephila clavata. The sequence goes on from BMAO01004585.1 coordinate 25,892, forward strand.
CTTTACTTCAATTATACAATATCCGAAAAGGAGCTAGTTTTTCTAAAATTTCGAAATTTCTCTCACCCCCCCCCCCCCCAACTTCTTGAAGATCAGTTTTCGGTAAAAAAAAATCGTAAAAGTAAGCAATTCAACTGAAAAAAAAGAGTTAAATTTAAAAAAAATCTTGCATTATTTTTTAATTACTTACAACTTTCTATCTTCATCGTACATGTCTGAGTATCGTGTGGATATGACTCAAATTTCATAGCGCAAGACAGCAGCAGAGTCAATCTGAAAAAGAGATAAGACTAAAAAAATTTGCTTATTATTTTTAAAGCTGAACAAAATAGTTTTTTTCCCTTGAAAAAATAAAACCTTTTGAAGACATAGTGTTAAAAGTAATTCATGTTTCGTTTTTAGACTATATTATTAAATTGATTCCGAAACAAGAAGTAACAGTTTGGCAAACCCGTATTTTAAAATATTTCAACTTTTTGAGTTTATAATAAATGCCTAACTTTTTAAAATTCTTTTTTGGTTATCTCAGTGATATCTTTTTCCTAGATTATTCGTTACAAAAGTTAAAATGGGATTGAAATTCTCTTCTCGTGTACAATTTTAGTTTTTATTCTTGTAGTTTTAAATTAAAAAAATCATGATTTTTTAAAATACTAATTTTTAATTTAAAAAATATCTATAACTCTTAGAAATAAATCCATACTAGTTTTTATGGTGCTTGTATTTGTAGTTATTTACCAAAAATTCCAGGTTTTCATCTTGGGCAGAAGAAAAAAAAAATTCAAAGCACATACTTGCACATATTTGAATCGACAAAAATAAAGTCATAGAAAATTGCATTAAAAGTTTTCAAGTTATAAATTTTTAGACTAAAAATACTGAAAGAAGACTAAGGATATTTTAAAAATAAATTACACATGGGCTTTAAAATTTGAAGTTAAGCTTCTCAACCGAATGCGCCATCAAAAAATTCAAAAACTTTTTTTTTTCAGGATAATGTGTAGGCTTAAAAGGAAAAGAAGAATTTTTTGTGAGAAATAAAACTCTTGCTAATCAAATATTTATAAATATTTGTAATAAAATGGTGGCCATCCAAAAATCCTTAAGTGAATAACAAGTGAATAAAAAAAAAGTTTAAGTCGGCAGGATCTCAAAAAACGTATGTTCAAGACCCTGCATTGACTTTTGGATATTAAGAAAGAATTTAAACAGAATCTTTTTTTATACGGCGTAGTGCACTCGTTTCTTCCGGAACACTTAGTTCTCTGAATCTGATACAAATTCTTTTTCAGCTTTTCGACAGAAAAAAATATCCAATTAGGAATCGGAATGTTGCTGCGTATCGGACGCGGAAGTTCTTTCCTTATTATATATTTTTAACAAAAACGAAACATTTATTTTAAATAGTATGTATAATTGATGTGTGTAATCGGTAAGTGTTACCGATGCAGATCTGAGGATGCAATAGGAAGAAAACTGAAAATTGAATTCTGTGTCGACATTTTTCATTTAATGTATATCGTGGAATATATTTCAGTGGTCTGTGTTGTTAGAGATACTGAATCTTGGTTCATTTATTGCTTAATGTTACAAATACAACAGCATAAATTGAAATTCTGAGATCAGAAAATGATAAATTATTTAGTTCAATATTTTTTCTTGTTTGCTTTAATTTTAAAGCAGTTTCGATTATAAATATATAGCCACAAAATCAAATATTTCAGAATTGATAAACGGGCTATTGATTACTTTCACGTATTACATCGATTTATCAAGATTTTATTTGTGTTCCTTATCCGTTTTTTTTTTATTATTTTTTTAATTCAAACTTTTTGGGGAACAAATTAAAAAAGGATTTTTTTTCCATCAAAATTAATTAAAACGTCATGGAAAAAATAATTTTTTTAGTTAGTAAAACTATATTCGGAAATACATACTAGGTTCGTAACAAGATTCGAATCCACGAGTAAATTCACTAGGTAGCACCCAAAATGTTTGGGGCTCAAAAATAGTTTATTATGAAGTACTTTGGTCCGTTCAACCCAAAAATCGCCATAAAAACTGCAGATTTGCTCTTGTTTTCAATAACCAGAACTCCTCCTTGCTCATATATAGCCGTATTTTCACTTATCTTTACTTTATGGCCATAATCTTTGCGATGTTCATTTAAGCTGATAGATGAAAGCACTTGTCTCAAGATCGTTATTTAACTTCTACGAAAGACATGTAACAGTGCCACCTCTGAAAGTGTATTTTGAACGTAACCAAGAGCGTCAGAACAAAGAAGACGATAGTACACGATTCAAGTAACGATTCCTCACAGACTATAATAAGCAGAATCGAGTGACCACGTGAGAGATCTTGACTTGCCAAAACAGAAGGCATAACTTCTGTCATCCAGACTGCAGCAATGGAATCTACTCCTTCCAGGCGTCAAGGTTACAAAGTACAGGACTCGTGAAAAGAATCTCCTTCATTTCTTTGAGAAGAAGATGTAGTTGCATGTATTGTTGTCAACGACTTGATGAATATCTCATGAACATCAATTATGATCCAAATAACTGGAGGTTGTTTATAGACTCTTCCAAGCTTAGTTTAAAAATAGTATTACTACACAATGGCAAGCTTCTTCCTTCCATTCCCATCGGATATTCCGTTCACGTGAAGGAAACTTATGCGAATGTGAAATTACTTACAGAGTTAATAAAATACGAGGACCATAATTGCAGATTTGTGGTGACTTGAAAGTCATTGCTTTACTCATGGGAATGCAGTTATGCTATACCAAGTACAGCTGTTTTCCGTGTTTGTGGGACAGTACAGATCGAAAATCTCACTACATATAAGACAAATGACCGTCTAGAAGTCTGAAATCCGGTGAGTTGTTCCAAATGATCCTCTAATAAACATAAATGACATTCTGCTTCCATCCCAGCACATTAAGCTGGGAAAAAACTTTATAAAATCTATGAACAAGAATTTAGAGGCTTTCCAAAACCTTAAATCGAAATTCCCACGATTGAGTAATGCAAAGACTAAGAAGGGAATCATCGTGTACCCTCAAATACAAAAACATGAAAGCCCCCGTTTTGAACTAAATTCTGGAAGGAAACGAGAAACCAGCTTAGGAAGCCCTTAAAAGTAAGGTACGAGAATTTCTGAGCACAAAAGATGAGAACTATAAACAGTGTTTGAAAGAACTCCTACAAAAGAACCGTGACCTAGGGTTCAATGTCTCTAAAGATCCATTTTTTACATTCCTATCTTGATTTTTCGCCTAAGAACTGTAGAGCTGTAAGCGATGAACATGGTGAAAGGTTTCACCAACTTTTCACAGCAATGGAATGTATATATCAGGATCATTGGGATAAAAGTCAATGCTCGCAGACTACTGCTGGGCAGTTATAAAGAATACTCAGGCTTCGACATCCAAGAGGCAATCGAAAAGGAAATATTCACAGGAAATAAACTAAAAAAAATACTGCTGATTTCTGACAAGAACACTGTTTCTTGGAACTTGACTTATTGTATTTATTAGTTAATAATGTTTTTTTCTTCACATTTACCCATTAATTGATGGTTGGACTGTTGCATATCTTAAAAACAAGAGGTAATAAATAAATTTCATTTACATATTTGTTTTTTTTTTCAAAGCAAATTAGTAAGAATAGGCGATTTAAAACTAGGAAACAGACAAAAAATTATTTTTTTGCTCCCTTGTGTTATTGATTTGAATTCGAATTTATAATTAACATCGCACTATAATGTAGGGGTCTTCAACTTTACCCGCTCTAGGGCCAAAGTAATAAATTTACAATGAACCATGAGCCACATGGATAAATTTACACTGATCTGTGGATCACACGTTTGTGAAAAATATTGTAGTCGGGCAACTTACATAAAAAAAGAGAGATTTGATTTCCAAGATTACAACTGATTCTAAGGGAGCAGATGGTGTTTTCAGATTTGTAGAAACGAAGTAGGATTCAAAATTTCCTGGACTGTGTCAAAGTTTAAAAAATATTGCGATATAAATAACTGGAACACATCCTCCTTCAAAATAAGACCCTTGAGAAACAGCATACCTTTGCCATCGATTGTAAAGGTCATAGAAGCATTTCTAGAGCCATTTTCTTTAATTCAGCCTTCGATGCACTTTTAACTTCATCTGTAGATTGAAAATAGTGACTTTGAAAGCAACGCATCAGTTCAAAAATAAACTGAAATCCCAGGGGGTGAGATCAGGTGAGTAAGAAGGATTCGAATTCCTTTTTCTGTATCCTTTGACATGAGGCATCGGATATCCAACTTATTCTGCTATAGTTTTAAGCCTATTCACACGTACCGCAGCAGAAACCGTTTTGATGATTTCAGCGCTGCGGGAAGTTTGCAGACGTTCAGAGCGTTCTTTGTCTTAGCACTTTCCCTGCCTTCTATGAAACGTCAATGCCACTCACAAGCTGGCGTCCGCACTAATGCATCACTGCCGTACACATGCTTTAGTATTTCGCTAGTCTCAGTGCATTTTTTTTCTCAAGCCAACACAAAAATTGATATTCTTTTTCTGTTCAACCAACGCCATTTCTCTGAATCGCCTAAATGCGTCCACCTACGAAATTCGTCACACGCGAGTCACTGACTCCCAGATTTCAGATAAACCACTTTAGGAAAAGGATGCAGTAACACAAAAACGTTATCATATAGTCGCTCTACTGCTAAAATAATTCACGTTATAGTCTCAGTCTGGAAACTTTTGAATCCTATTACGTATATACTGGTTGCGAAAAAGTTAAATGGAAGTTCAATTAAAGTTCCTTGCAAACCTGTGCAAGATAAGAGCCCAACTTTCCCGTAAATACTGAAATTTTAAGCATAATCAGATATTCTGTATTCAAAATTATTTGCGACACAGTCAAGTTTTTGAAACATTCGTTATATTCAAAAAAAATTATCTCAAATGGTTATTAAACACATCAGGGAAATATTTTAAACATCAAGATTAATAGAAAAAATGGCGGTTTTTACGACAAAAACAATCTTTATTTTTTAATCACATCCAATTTAAATATGAGACCACTCAAATGACCTTAGTAGGACATTCGCGGCCCGCAGGTCACGGGTTGAAGACCCCCTACTGTAAGGCAACGCGAGAACTTACGCCGACGGACTTGACTATTTTGAGTGTTGGTCTAGTCACGAAGGCGACGCCGATGCAAAAATCTGGCATCCAACTATCTAAATGTCCCTACTACAACTTCGTCAGAACTTCGAGCTTCAACATATTTAACGTGCTTCAGCCTTTCCGGACTGCACCAGGACTATTATCCAAGAGTCTACAAAACATCGCCTATCTTGAGTTGGCTGCTGTACATTACTTCCAAAAAATAAAAAGGACATTCGAAGTATTTTTGTGAATTTAAGTAGTCTTGTGCATTGAACTGATATTTTAATCTTAAATGTCCATGTAAAGTTCAGAAGTAATTTCCAAATTCTAAATCAAAACATCTGTATTCTTAGGATGTTGTTGTCATTAGTTTTAATTATTATAAGCATAATTATTTCAGAATAATATGTGGAAAGAAAATATAAGAGTCATCCGCATAGTTTTCCTAAACTAATTCATGTTTCATTCAACAACTATTCTGAATAAAATTTCACCCTAAGTCGAATTAGGTTGGAATTAAGTAAAAATACATTGAATTAATGTGTTTTTAACTGTCAAATTATACAGATCTTAGAAAATAGGCTGCCAGAAACAGTCTTTTAAGTGATATTACAGTGATTTGTGATCCTCAAATATATAAATATCACTTTTTAATTCTTTATTTACAAACGAAAGGAGGAATACAATATCATCCGCGTTCTTCAAAATATCGAAAAACTTTTCCAACTTTATTTTTCCTTATTGTCAGATAACATAAGTAATCTACTTAAACAAGATTTGACAAGCATCTGTTTGAAAGTTTCCAAAAATGCGTAGGATATCATATACAATGAAAAAAAGTGAATTTGAAAAGGCGATCGATTCTAAAAAAGATACGTTAACGTCGAACTACAAATATGCTAGATGACTGTTGGCGATGGACTGCGTCCTTTTGAATTATGGTCAAATGGCGAGTACTATATCTAAGGCTTGCACTCCTGTCACTGCACCAATGACAGGTTACTTGAGTTTCGACAGATACAATGTGCAGTGGTTCCCTCTATATGACGGGTCTTCAGCGGCAAAAAGCTTGAATTCATGACACATTTGTTACGAGTCCATGACGCAGACCACTAAGGCTACCGTGATCCCTCGGTCGAGTCTAAAATCAAAATTTAATATAAACGATTAATGCGAAAATGTGATACATATCCATATTAATATGGGTTTCAGTATTTCTAGGGATTTTTATACAGAAATATGTTTCACAAGTATTTAATGAAGCATTTATTACACGTTATGAAAAAAACTAGAAGAAAAAACCTGTTCCATAGTATTGTTACGAATTTTGTATAAAATAATGTAAATAATTTGAATTTGGATGTGCAATGCTTTTATATTACTCTATGCTATATTTATTTCATGTTAAAATTGTAATATTCACAATCAACGCCGTCCCTTACGTTATAATGGCGATTCAATGGGAACTTGGCGAAATATTGGTGATAGAGCCAAGTTGGCATCATTTTTAGCGACCAACTTGGTGACTTTGGTGACCAACTTGGCAACTTGGTGATCATCTTGGCGACCATTTTTGGCGAGTTCGGACCCTCTGGATTCTTCTAGAAATTAGTGGAGAAATCCACTAATTTCACGATCTATGACACGAGTGCATCTTTCTCGAAGTTTCGGGCCGGCTATAAATAGAGCGATACTCGCCGCAACAGTCAGTCTAGTTTCAACCAGCGAGTAGCGAGTCTGGTTTTGTCTAGCGATTAGTGAACTTGCCTTGATCGTGATTAGCTCGGTTGTGCTTGTGAATAAGCTTATATATACGTGTATTTTTAGATACTGATAATTGTGTCTAAGTGCTGCTGAAGGTGTGAAATTCTTCTGATATTTATTCTGCGAATTTTGCTGTTGAATCCTGTGTTTCAAGGATTGATTTTCGACAATAAACTATCATCGCTGTTAAAGAACTGTCTTGTTGTTTACAACTGATTTTGCATAAAATCCTCGAACCCCGATCTACGTAACATTATATACAGTCGAAACAAATTCTCTAAATCCCGAAACAAAGTTCTTTATTTGGAAAATTCGTTAAATAGGGATTCATCTTTCAGTATACTATCCAGACTGGAATTCGCGAAATTGAGGTACGTAAAATGGAGGTCCGTCTGTAATTGCATGTTAAAAATAGAACTGTTACTTACATATTGTAGGCCTAACTATAAGAATGCGCAACTCCTTCTAGGGTGCTAATTTAGAAAAGGAGTGCTACATGCCCCAAGCTGTTTAGGTTCGCTTAGATAACATTACTGTATGGTTACCTTGATATTTTTATCATGTGGTAATGTGGGTGCCTTAGGGATAACACATATTTAGAGTTAATTTTTGTTCGTTTCATCCCGCGCTAACCCTATTAGTTTCAGATGATTTTAATTCGATTTCCTTAACAATTTGACCATTTTCATTGTATTTGCTCTTCAAGATATTATTTCAGTCTTCAGTTGTATTTTGTGCTTTTTCAAATATAGATATTTCTAATATCATTGGTCAGAACCACAGGATATTTTTATTTTAAAAGAATAAGTTCTGTGCTTTTAATTATTGCTATAAATTGTACATTTCCACTTTATTTTACTTTTTAATAATGCTTTTTTGAATATTCTTTGTTCAATGAAATTCATTGAAGGAACTCGCAGTTTTTTAAATATTGCAAGTTATTAACATTTATTAATTGATATGCATTATTAATTTTAATACATATTATGTAATTATTTTATTTATAATATAATATAATACTTATTATAAAAATAATTGTTTTAATATATTATCTACTTATAATAATTATTTTTTTATTTTACTTTTTTATAAATATTACAAATGTTACATTGTGTCTATTAAATGCTGTATTTTTAATTATTATAATTATATAACATATGAGCATTGTTATGTATAACAATTATATATAATTACTAGCTGACCCGGCAAATTTTGTTTTGCCATATAAATTATTTCTATTGAATAGTTTGGTAGTCCAATAAAAAATAACTAACTCATATTAAGTGTGTGGGGATAAGGACTGAAAGAGGAATGGAAAGCTGTGAACGATGACGGCCTATAAAAGTAACAAAACACCCAACATTAATTTTTTGAATTATTTATATATATATACTTTTATTATTTCAACTAATAAATTTCAAATTACATCTCTATCACAAAGTATGACAATTAAAAAATAACCTTATCAGTCTCTTAGTGCAATGCAGTGTACGATATTTTTAGTGAGTCCATCTTTCTCCAACACAAACGAACTAGATGGTTTACCCATGCGAGAACATGCCACGTATAATGAATGGCCCGTGTCAAAAATACGGTGTGCCCAAATCTAAGCCATAAACAGACTTCGTTTGGCCTTGAGACTTATTGATTGTCATTGCGAATGCCAATCTAATTGGAAATTGAATCCGTTTGAATTCAATTGGCACATCTATGGGAAAAATAGGGACTCGTGGTATAGTAATGCATCTTATTCTCGGAACTTGCCATTCAAAATGTTCTACGACAACGTTTTCAATCAATTTTGTCATGGCTAATCACGTGCCATTGCACAGCCGTGTTGGGTTCAAATTACGAAGCAAAATAGCCGGAGATACAACCTTCAGTTGTAAATGGTGCGGTGGCATGCCTGGCAAATCCGATGAGCTCAAAAAACTCTGCTGGATTATTTACAGCTTCGTTAGTATGACATCAAGTCCCCAGGCAACAACTGTTTCTTACTGAATATACGCACAAAATTTCAAAAGAATCCGTCTAGCCGTTTTCATTTATCTCGTATCACTTATTTGAAATAATGATAACGAAGTAAAATAGATTAAGTTTTTCGTAAATATTTTAGATATTTTTGTTTTATAAACTGTGCAATATATGAATTTTTGAATTAAAGATTTGTCCAAAAAATGGGGGGGGGGGGGGAGAAACGAGCCTTACAGTTACGATGTGTAACATCTTACATGTTATCGTGGTAAATTCGCAATAGCAACCTGAATCCTGAAAAAAAATGAATCGAGTATGGTTGGAAATAATTTTCTTTGGAATCATTATATATTTAATAAAAATTGTATTTAATTATCACAATGAGTAATGCAATTTTTATCAAAAATAATTATTCTTGTTCAATTTGTGGAAGAGCGGTAATGATAGTTTATGATAACTAAAATATGACACATATACTTTTCAAAGTATTTAAAAACCGTTGTAAAATAGCGTCAATAACAGTACCACTGTTAGTTGTCGAAACATTTCGATTTGTGTTCATTACGAGCTTGAGTTCATTCAAAAAAGCTATGAGTGGCTCGGCTTCTAGAAAACTGAAGTTAACTTTAAAATCGATAGTTTTTTTTTAAAAAAAAAGAGCAGAACCACCTTTGGTATATGGTAAAAGTAAAAAATGCAGGAAATCTTTAATTTTTTGAACCGTTTGATTCGGAGAAATGTATACGACCACCGAAATCACTGTTTGTCCATTTTCAAATAAGCATTTTGCCGCACATATATCCCCGATATCTTGATTAACAATATCCAGTCCCCTTGTTTGATGATAAGTAATATGCATATGAGAAGTTACAACATGTGAGGCGTTCTGTTTGCGATAGATCACAACACCAGCTGCTCTGTGGCCCGGTCGTTTAAATTATACGCAGCAATCGAAGTCAGGTATCGAAACACGTTCTTCATTGTCTAATCACGACTCTGCCTAAAGGACTTAGCTTCTTCTCTGGTCCTAAAGTGCGAAAAAAAACAAAGATCAAACGGCCTAGACCACAGGGGGGGGTGGAGCCCCTCCTGAATGAAGGAGAAAAAACAGAATTTGAATAGCGCGCGCTTCCCCAACTTCCCGTTACGCATTTCAGTCCCTTTTCACGAAATCACTCTCACAAATCTCCAGCAATCGAGAGGAAAGATGTTACACATCAAAAATCTTTTCACTCGCTAAATTTGGTGGTTTTTGATTTGCTATAGACACCCATTTTTCTATTGTAACAAATGAGCAGGAAGATTTGGACGGTGGATCAGAGAAAAGTCACACATCTGGCGCTAAACCGGTTTTCGATGTCAAGCGAAATAAACGGCGAGATAAGCAGCACACAGGGGTAAAACAATTACGCGTTTTAAGGTTTTTAATTAATATGTTTTCAACTAATTGCAATATTGGAATGAAAAATAGTTTACGTCCTATTCTCAGACCTACTGAATTTACACACAAAATTTCATAACAATCGGTTTAGTCGTTTCGGAGGAGTTTGGTTACAAACACTGTGACAAGAGAATTTTATATATTAGATTATTGTTTACAAGTTTTATGAATGTTATCATAGATCATGATTATTATTTAATTATATTATATAATAATATTTACATAACTAACTGACCAGGCCAGGCGTTGCTGTGGCTTTGTTTTAATATCTTGATTTATATAATATTGTTCTAAGCTATTCCATGCAGTAAAATTAATCTTCGTTTACAGAGAGTTGAATTTAAGCATAAAACAACAAATGTTTTTAATTTTACATTTCATTCATCTCCTGTTTGAGTATAGTACAATACTAGAATTATTTACAAAGTTCTTAAGTAACAATATATGAAGATTTAATTTTATAAATAAGGTGAATTACATTTTGCAATTTTTAATATTTTTATCATTTTAAAGAATAACAATAAATAATTTTAATGTGACTAATCACTAATCGGGCATAATATTTTTTGATAATCCGTCTTTTTCTAACTCGAATATAGATTCACGTGAGCATGCAACATGTACATAGTTGTTCATTCGAGAAACATGGAGTTTCTACGTCCAGGTATCAAATGACCAGTGTTTGGCTTTTACTATCATTTATGGTCCTCGCAAAAACCAAACAAATTGGAAATTGAAGCATTTCGAATGGTATTAAAGATTCTGATAGCATCAGTGGAATACGTAGAAGCAGAACTGATTTTGTCTTTAAAATTTACATTCAAAATGTTTGCTTCAAAAAGTGTGTTTCCCTGTAATTTTTTTGATGATCAAACATGTACCGCGTTACATAATCTAAGTAGATTTGAGTTACCGAGCAGAATAATCAATGAATCAATCTTCAACTAAATATTGTGTGGTGGCATTCCAGACATATCAAGAGAATTCAAAAACTCAGTTGGAAAATTTACTGTTTCGTTTCATCAACAACAGTGTCGATTGATTTTAAAGGCATTGGATCATTTGGCAACAATTCTCTATTTGGAAGCTTATTTCGCCATAATATCAACAATTTTTCTGATTAAGTAACAAGAATACAGAGTCAATAATTATCTAGATAATCAAACAGTATATCCAAGAATACCCTCTCGATCAGTTCCTTTTTGTCTGCACAACAGTACAGAAATTGTCTCGCGTTTTCCTACAGTATATCTTGGGATACAATTATACTTCATCGTTCCCAATATCCAGCAGTTGGTTAGAAAATATTTGCTCCGATTGATCCTTTTGCACCACGTGTTTATGGTCAATCGTAGTGTTTCCCCGTTTCGCCATAAAAATAATTGTTTTAAACATGCGTTAATCTCGTGAGCAAAAGTACTGCGAGAAATGACAGGCAATGTCTGTAGTAAATCACCAGACAGTAGAAGGACATCACCACAGGATATTTTTTCGTGGCCACTTAAATCTTGCAAAGTTCTACGAAATGCATCGAGTTAATGTTTATGGGCAATGGTACAACAATCCCTGGTTATGATTGAACTCATTTACAATATCATAGCGAATTCACTTTTTTTCAATGGTACACATTGGATTTGGCTTCTAACGAATGTTTAATGACAGCTCGAATGTGGAATGTGCAGTTTGACCACTATATAACAAAGTGATAACAATCCCTGAAGATGTAACTGCCAATGCAATTTCCTATTGCTATCGTATTTTCACAAGGCTGCGCCTGGAAGTTTAGTTGATATAGGGAATGAAAATCCGGAGGTGGCACTAAAATGCAAAGCCAATTGACCTCAGAAAAGTTAGGGGAGTTTTTGAAATCCGATTCCAGATTCTGATTCCCCAACCCGACACGCACGCGGTGCCCACTTTCGACGCACATACTCTTGCAAGTCCAGTCCCTGAAGGGGGCATTACGGTCGTCTGGCATTATTAGGTAAAGGGAGTTTCTAAAATCCAATTTCAGATTCTTGCTCAACTCCCAGAAAAACACCAGGAAAGCACTTCTCACACCCGAAGAATTTTAAGGTGAGCCCCTGACACGATTCGAGTAAAATACGTTCGTCTGGTAATATTTGAAGTAATGGGATTATTTTGAATTGGATTAAGAATATTCGGAACGGCAGTCCCAAAATACGTCCAGGACCCACCTTTTTGCGTCTAGACGTCGGCAAGTTATTTCGGTGCTGCTGTCCGGGAATATTACGGTCAACAGGTATTATTGTGACAAGTTATCTGAAATCCGAAAATTCAATTCCAGATCCTCATTCCACACCCCAAAACTCACAAGGCAATCTCCTGCCACTGTGTATCTAAAATACGATCGACCGGCATTATCAAACAAAGCTACGAATATTTTTGAGAACCGATTCAAAAATTTGATTTCATGTCCCAAAATACGACTGGCACTCATTTCTCGTGCATTTTGGTCCACAAAATCCGTTTCCACAGAAACACGCTCATTGTGACATTTTGCGAATTTTCCAGTTTCCTGGATTCTTCACATTTCCGGCAATAAAACTATTATGGCGTCATTAATTGAGATAAAAACTATCCTACATATTAAGTTGGACGAAATGACACACAGTATGCAAAATTGTATTATGATCGGTTGTGTAGTTTCGGAGTCCTACTTACGCGGACAAACCTCGTGAGCCGGAATTTGTATATATAGAAAGATACTATTATATTATATTGATATTCATTATTGAGTGATAAGGGTTATTTTTAATCTATTCATATATTCTTCATTTGAAATATATTTCAACCCATTTCTTTACAATTATTTTCTTGAATATTATTTACCGCTAAGCCGTCATCTTGGATTCCACGTAACTCGACAAGAGCCACTGCTTGGCGTAATTAAGGAATCACGCTAAACAGCGATTGGAGCATTTGGAAAAATAATATAATTAAAAAATATATTTATTAATTGTTCTCACCTTTAAAGTAGCAATTCAAACCCTCTAATTGCTTTGCGCTGTGATAAATACTTTGGTTTGCATCGGATTCTCTGATGTTTGATTGTAAAAGAAATTCATTCTTATAAAAATAGAACAAATTCTTATTATTTAAATAAGGTTATTTCAAGAGAACTAAGAAGGACGTCTAAGGTAAATTTTTGAAAAATTTTTTGTAGTCTATAGTAAAAATGAATCTAATTATATAAAGAAACGAATTCTAAACTTTCACCTATTATATCCTTAAATATGCGAATTAATCAAACTTTAAAATATTTTCAGACTGGGTTATAAATCAGCCGATAATTAATCTTCCTCCAGAAGCACTTATTGCAATTTAATATCCCATCATTCTGAAACTGGAAATCCCGGTGGAGAAAACTCATAAAATATCCATATCAAATACATTAAAGGAAGAAAAAGGACTCTTTTGTATTTTGAAATGTTTGATTTATATTAAATTAATCTTGACGTTTATGCAAATGTGTTTTAGCAAAAAAGAAAAAAAATACACTTTTTTTTTGCTTCTAAATTTGATACCGTAGGCTGTTTAGGTTATTAATGGATTTCTGGATTTTTTTAAAATACTTTCAGATAGGTTAAAAAATTATTTTTTCCAAATTAATGGCTTTTGGGCTTTATCCAAGGAACATTACTTCACAGAATCTTTGTGTTTTAATTACTTTTAATGTTTCCACCTAAGCCATAAAAAATGATATTTTCTCTAATTTATATTACTTTAATTTCTTGCCTCGTTTTAGAGACTTTTGATAGCTTAAACAAAAACATAAATAATACCTGAAAATTTATGAAAACATCGCACAATAAGATAGCCTTCCGAAATTTAATTCAAGTATTTTTTTTCAGTTTTGTGTTCTAATCAGAGATAATAATCCATAAAATATATAATTTATACATTCAATGTTAAAGTAATAATGTAATGTAATGTAAGTCAATGTTAATGTAATAATGTTCCTCCTTATTAGATAGTTGTTACGTAAGATAACATGGAGGATGTAATGAAACAAAAAATTCGGTATTTATTTTGTATCATCACGTCTCGAGTCCGTGAACATCCACAAGGCTATCGTGTGACCACATGTTTGTCAGATATCTATTCTTAGCAATCCAATGTGTTGATGTTCTACACATCAACACATTGTATTGCTAAGATCTAAGATGCATTCTATTGTATTCTCGTATAATTATCTATTTTCATTAATTTGGTATAGTTTAGCATCAAGTTTTGAACTTCCAGTTCTTGAATGTAATTCTAAGAGCAGATGTGAAAAATCTCATCGGGTAAAATTGTGTTTCTCAACAAAGCCACAAATTATATTTGCCAGTCTTTCAAACTGAGAGTACTATCTATAGTGTAAATGTTGGAAATAAACTGATCAAAAAATTGTCCCGCAATTTAGTATCTGTAAGAGATTACGCAACTAGTTCAAAGTAAGAACCTTACCGCAGTTTGCGTTAAAACATTAAAATACTACAACGATCCTTTGTGTTAATTGATTTGAAAAATACAGGGATAGACCCTATTTCTTTAACTTAATCATTAGATTTATTGCCGTAACTGTAATTATTTAATGTTAAAGAATTTAGGAAGATTTTTAGGGATCCTGATTTATTTGATAAATCAAGATTAAACAAAATTTAATTCAAATTACCTAAATCATAATTAATTACTAAAATGCAACACGTTAAAACGATGCAATGTATACGTAAATATTTAATTAGAAAATGTATCACTAAACAGTTCCAAAGTTAATTTTTCCTTCGTTGTAAAGAAGAGAAAACAATTTTTATATAAAAAGTCAGACTCATGATTGATTACAATTTGGTAACGGGATGTCAGTCAAGTTTCCGCCATGCATCTATCTTCGGAAACTTCTGAATTAAATGAAACAGTTTTGTTAATTCAGTAAAAGTTTAAAAAATATTACGTATATTTTCTTAGAAAAATATTAACCAATAAAACTTACAAAGTAAATACAGTTAGCATGCAGTATAACTGAAGACTGTTACAGGAGAATTTATATATATATAGTGGTTAACAAATTCTGATACATAACTTAATTTGTCATCAATATTGCTTTGACGTCAGTACTTTTTCCCTAGTGCCATTTTGTCGATCCATCATTTATGTTAATCTTTCATAAAATATGCTTACACGAAATGAACCTTATTTCACTAAAAGTTCAAGGATTGATTTGAAACTCTCTCAGAGAGTGATTCACTATCGCTGAGAAATATCGGCTAAATTTAAAGTGGATTCTACAATGAGTTTAAATAATGAACTCTTCTCATATTGCTTACTGTTGGAAGGTTTTGTTGACTCCAGAACATTTATGGGTTGTTATATAGTTTTGTTTTTAAAATATTTCTTTACATTTGGGCTACATCTCGATTTGAATCATTTATATGGTGCGTGTGCAGTTTTTGTCTAGTATTTGTGTTGTGTTAATTCCCTTTTTTTTGTGCTCTTAATATATTGCACGCTTCACTGAATCGTATTAGAGTAAATTATTTTCACGTTTAAAAAAGATACTTTACATTGAAAAGATACGTGCCGAAGGTAAATCTTGTCATTTTTTAAACTCTTTCGTGATGACGTACTGATCAGCAGAGAACATTTTAGAGACGAGTGTGTCACATATGCATCCACCCTAAATGTCACCGGAAGCCGGGTGAATCATCCAGTGAATCACGTTACGTACTTGATCTACAGGATTGATCGTCCCCACAGAAAGGGGATGCATGATTAGGGGGTCTGATACTGGCGCATATCTGACACATCCATCATGGAAGGGTCAAAAAAGGAGATCGTACATCAAGTGAAATGAACAATAGCCAAAACCACATCCATTGCTGGTCAAAGGAGGGAAGAAGCCTCAAGGTAAGAAAACTAAGGCAAGCGCATACACCATGAGAAGAAGAGACAGTAGCAACAGATCGGCATGTCCGAAGTTATTTTGTTCACCATTGAAGTGTACCGGTATGAATGGGTACTTAGGACTAATGCGTCAGTCTTCCACGGATGTCTACAGACCATGTAGGGTGAAAATGCCATGGCTCGCCAAATGGTTGATTGGTGGAGTTGGATGTTCAGTGAAGGAAGGCAGGGAGAAGGTCAAAGTGAGGGTTCTTCTGCATTACTAGCTCTCTACAGAGTGTCCCTCAGCATTTGGTGCTACCAGACAGGGGCATAATGGTGTTAAAAAGGCGTATACGATACGTATTTCTATCTCGGCTTATCATATGTTCCATGTTGGGTTATCGAAAAATGTTTATAAGATAGGTGTCAAGAAACCTGGCAAGAGTGCAAGAAAAGGAATCAAACTCAATCACTTGATGAGAAGGAAATGAGTTCCTGTTTAGGTCTAGAGGTAGCGTCACCACTTCGTAAGCCCAATGTTGTGCGTTCGATCCCAGCTGGAATTGCTAGATTTTTTTGGATGTGCGAATATCATTATCACGCATGTCATATGATTGTGTGGCATGTAAATAATCCCTCAAGAATAAGTTTGTCTCTGCAACTCTCGGAACATTTAAATCACATTAATATTTAGCATCCGAAGAGAACTTGATTAAACGTAATTCAAGCATCCAAATTTGATAGCGAGAATCACCACTAGGTGGTGCCACCATTAAATAGCTCTAACTTTTGGAGACATGCGGTGTTTGCATGAGAGTATATGAAACATGGGTGCATCACATTTCCCCCAAAATGGCACTACAACTATTGCATCTATGTTAACAGTGATTATGTCGAAAATTACTTTAAACGGATCATACGGCTATGATGTATGATTTGTGAAAATAACGTTTTAGTGTGAAGAAATGATGAAACTTATTTGCAGAACCTCCCTCGTATTCGAAGTCTAACTGTATTCAAAGTCCATAGAAAATAAGACTAAACACATATTATACTAATTAATTAAAAAGATGATTTCATCTGTCTTTTCTACAAATCACTTGGTAGTACTTGGTTGTATTGAGAGAGAATTATATCATCATAAATGTTTAATAAAATCCAGTAATAGCTAACAATACTTTCAAACAAAGAAATTAGTAATTTGAAAATACAGTAGTTATGAATGTTATTTGTTCTACACACACATGCAAAGAGTCACTATGAGCTACTTACTTGACCATATAAAGAATGGTTTTGTCACTATACAGCCATATGTAGTGGTTAGGGATAGTCATCTCCTGGAAGGTGACTCTTTTGGCGTTCTTGAAGAAGGAATCTGGTCTCCACATCCTCTTGAGCCAGCTGACCGGAAGCAGTCTGTACTTCATGGTCATGTTCTCTGGAAGGCGCAGGCGGTGATCTTTCCAGCTCTGAGACATGAAGATGTCTGCTACGTACGTCTACAGGACATAAAAGATGCATGTGATTGAAGTTGTATTATACAGTCACGACGGAATGGATTTAAAGGAATGAAGTAGTTATACGATTTAAGAAATATTTGAACTTGATACACGTTTATAAGAAAAAATTGGATACCCCCCACACAGACCACGAAAACCACAATACCCCCTCACACACACCATAATTGATATAACTGTTATTGATAGATTTTTTTTTATTTCAGAAGACGAACCTATTAGATTTGATTGATTTCGAAATGGGTAGCATTTTGTTAAGAAATATGCAAAAGAAGATACTAACGTGTGTACTAAGGAAGTCTACGTATATCCATTCATTCCATAAAGGCTTTTAACAAAATGTAAATAATGAATAAAGTTGAGCTTTTCCTGTTGAGCTTGAAATGAAGTTTTGGCTAAATGGTATGGGTTGGTGAAAGATATCAATGATGCGTGTTCAAAATAGTGTTGCTTTTGGTTAAAAAACGATGCTTCTTAATCATAAGAAAAGTCAATAACTTTTAATGTTGCTTGTTACTAGCTAAAACATATGAGATACATAGTAATACGATGTTCTACAGAAAAGTAAGCAATATTGAAATATATCAAGTGTTGCCAAACGACAACAAAGAAATCAAGAGTTAAATTAGTTCTCTTCAGTTCATGCAGCCACAAAGTATATACCCTACTTATCTTGGTTTCACTTTGGAACCGGAGGTGAAATGTGGTAAACATATTGAGAACATAACCGATAAAGCAAGAAAGAGACTTAAAACCTTGAAATATTTTTCTGTCAGATACTGGGGTTCGGACGCCTCCATACTTATATTATCTTATATAACCGTAGCCCGGTCGCTCCTTGAATACTTCAAATAGTTTGAATATAGTTTAGTCTTGAATATCAAATCTTTTGAACAGACTAACTTGAAACAGACTTTCTTCCGACTAACTTGAAAAAAACAGGAGAGAGTGCAACTCATAGTACTGCGAGGATCATCATGGGTCATAGATATAGTTGCCCTACTGACATAATTCTAAGACTGTCATCCAACCTCTGACTCTATGAGGTTTAAAGTTAACTAATATAAGGAGTTTTAACAAAATTAAAAGCTTTTGTTCCTATATTAGAACCTCTGCTTTCATTTTAAACTGGACAAATAACTAACGTTTAAAGCGAGACAGCCCACTTAATTACATGTGGAAACGCGGTTTTATTGATTTTAATGTTGATACATTTATACCTTTTAGCTGCATTACCCCCATTGATTCTATAAATCGTGTTGACTTTTGAGAGGAATTATTGACCAGTACCTCTAAGCATAGCAGACATCCGGAATTACACTCACGTACATAAATTAAGGATAATTCAGAATCACACAGAAATTGAACTCTAAAATAAAAATTTCACCTGTAGAATTATCACACACATCTTGAAGAAGAATATGCAAATTACAGGAAACCACCAGATGGCGCGGATAGTACGTCACAATGACGAGAGTGTAAGAGAGGAGTATAAAAGAAATGCTGGCAAAGAAGTAAAATTGTTCACAAGCTTTTTAAAAGCCTTTCAGTGCAATAACCGCATAGTTATGGCACAAAAGAAGCATTTGGATGATTTTTTACGTGGCAGAATTATCGGACGACTGGAATGTGGACGTACCAGCTGGAAGTATCCGAGGAACTTGGAATCGCACAGAGTGTCATCTCCAGGCTTTGACAACGATTCCAAGATGATGGTAATGTAAGTAGATGTTACAGCATAGGTCGCCCCCGAGTTACAACGCCGAATGAGGACCGGTATTTGGCAGTTACTGCCAAAAGAAACAGACGGAGCACAGCAACAGACCTGTCTCATCAGCTCTCTTCAGCTACCGGTACGACAGTTTCAAGGCAGACCATGTACAGACGCTTAGGGCACATTGGTCTATATGCTCGTAAGCCTGTCAGATGTATTCCCCTTACCGCAACTCACTGTCGCCTGCGATTAACCTGGAGTAGAGATCATGCTTTGTGGACACCGTAACAGTGGTCTTGTGTGATGTTTTCCGACGAGTCCAGGTTTATTTTGTAGTCTGATTCTCGCCGGACTTTCATACGGAGACCGCCAGTTACCCGTTACCACCAACAGAACACCATTGAACGACACCGTTACATTGGTGCAGGATGGCTCGTTTGGGGAGGAATTATTCTTGGTTCCAGAACTGACCTGAATGTTCAGAGTGAAACTATGACAGGCCACATCTATCGGGATGTCATTCTGGAACAACATGTACGTTTGTTTCGGGGTGCCATGGGTGCTGAATTTCTGTTTATGGGTGACAACGCCCGTTCTCACTGTGCAAACATTGTAGACGAATGCCTTCAATCGGAGGATATCACCCGTATGGATTGGCTAGCATACTCACCGGACCTGAATCCAATAGAGCATGTGTGGGATATGCTTGGACGACGAATTGCAACCCGTCAACCCCCTCCCACCTGTCTACCGGAACTTCGGAGGGCATTGCTTGATGAGGGGTGTAATATTCCCCAAGATCAGATTGATAATTTGATACTCAGCATGCGTAGACGTTGTAAAGCCTGTATTGCATCGTCCGGGAGACATACTCCGTATTAATCATCATACTAACCATGTTATACTGTTTTTTGTAAGTAGGTTCTTTTTTGAAATTTGCTCCAGGGAGTAAAAATCGCAATTCTTATTAATTATGTCAAACATATAGCATCTTTTTTGCTCTTTACCTTTTGTTTAATAAATAGACTTTACAAATAAGTCAAATTTGTTTTACTTCTGTCTCTTTCTTTGCCTGAACTTCATTATCCTTAATTTATGGACATGAGTGTATTTAGAAAGTTGGTGCTTGAAGTCATAAATGATATACCCTATCAATCCTTGATTATTTATACAGATGGTAGCCACCCGGATACGGGTAGAGCAGGGAGTGGTACATTTAGCAACTCTCCCGGGAGTGATGTTAAAATCAGCATCAGGAATTCTGACTACTGTTCCGTCTTTAGATCGGAACTCATTGCTATCTGTGGTGCTCTTGATCATGGTCTCAACTCTAATAAGGACAGTATATGTATCCTCATAGACAGTAGGAGCTCCATCTAATATTTGAAGAATTTGCCAAAGATAAGGGACAGCACTGGTCTGGATATTATGTTTAAAGTGGCTAGACTTGGTCAGATGTAACAAGTGTGTCCCAAGTAGATACCGTCGCATTTGGGTGTGTGTGGGAATGAGACCGTTGATGAGCTGGCTGGTAGGGGTTTTACTCTCCCAGACCCCTGTTCAACTGTATTGAACCATTCCGAAATTCATTCCCTCCACAGAGCTAAACTATATCTAACTTGGCAAAACCCTCCTGCTCACCACTAGTAAGCAGCTAAGAGTCCTGGTCTATCTCTACAGTGCAAGAGATCCAGGGCTCTTCAGACGGCCTTGGTGCGCTTTAGAAGCGGCTCTCTGCACGGTATGACCTTTGTGCAGAGGGTATAGCCATTTTTTACCTGTCACTGCTCTTTCCCTCCTTCTCCAGCTCATCTTCTGGACTCCTGGGGCATTTCCCTGGAACAGTTATTTGGAGATCAAGACCTTTCTAGTGACACTATTACGCTAGAAAGTCAAATGAACTTGGTGTAGGCTTTCCTGCATCAAGAAGAGTGGGAACAACATGAATAAATCTCGTTTTTACAAAGTTCTGTGTTGGGAAACTTTTATACAGGGTCCGGTTTATTAACCTCCCCTATTTCAAAATACAGTTACAAACATACAAAACAAGATACGGAGGAATATTGTGAACAACAAATGCGATGGCATTTGTTTTAAAACTATGTCCTCTAAATGGCATAAAAACTTTCTTACAAATACATAAAAAAGAATAAAATTATCAAATGCAAATGCACCATACAGACCAAAAAGGGGGGGGGGAGGACAGGAAACATAAATAATAATAATAATAATAAAATGTTTATTTGGAATCATATTTTGGTTGACGCAATCACTTCCTGTTGATATATTTTCTTCTCTGGATTGGTCCTACAGTATCAAGGGGAAAAATGATTCATCACCGGAAGGAGGATTATTTTTTTTTTCAGATCGCCTCCCGAATTTTTTTAAAGAAAATAAAGGAAGAAAGCAGCAGTGTGAAATAAATAAATAAATAAAGAGAGATAAAATGAGGGAGGGGAGAGAAACTATTGAATTTTATTGGAGATATCTATTTGCTAAAGAAAAACAAGAAATTAACCTCAAGGTATACCAATATTGTTAACCAGGAAGCTGCAATACATCGTGTGAGAAATATAAATAGGGTAGGGATTAAGAAGAAAAAAAGAAGAAAGGCAGGAAACATTTGGGGAAGGTGGGGGGGAAAGAAAAGAAGTGGGAGGAAAAACCCACTTGCGATCACATAAGAGTACCGATCCAATCCCACCTAAGGAATTTGATCCCGGATTGTAGAGGCAATTTTATTATATGATTTTAGTTTAGAGTGAATGGAAGGATGTCTAACGATATATTGAAACCAGGCTTTCTTACCATTTTGAGATTGAGGGACCAAATGAAAACCCTTAGTCAGAGGACAAGCGAAAACATAATGGTCAGCATCCCCAACACAACCACAAAGGCAATTGGTGACAGACCTCGTACGTTTGAACCCTGTCCAAGTGACGAGGACATGCCCTGAGCAGGAACCACCTCCACACTTTTTCACACCACGCTAATGCAAAGACTCAACGGACCTTACATATGACTCCACAGAGATCGCGCCAACCACGTCTTAATCGTAATAAATTGATTTATTACGTATTATGAGAGGGATTATGAGAAGTATTAAATAGTACGTAATTGCTGGTAATTCAATTCTCACCCCCCCCCCATTACAATAAATTTGTGCCTAAGAATTTTAAGAAGTACTGATTTTAATAGGTATAAAGTTAAAATAAACACATCTAAAAATATTAATACTTATGCTTTGTTATTAAGAATCAAAGTTGTGCCCATCTTAAGAATTTCTAGTATCAAAAATAGGTAAGGGGGCAAAAAGACTAAAGATGTTTTTAATTAATACAGAAATGCCTCACAAAAAAAAAAATACCATTTTGTTAGAAAATACAATATCGGAGACTGTTTTATTTCTTTTAGAAACATTTTATGACATAGGAATAGAAATAATGCATTTCCTTTTTCAAAAAATAAAAAAAAATTATCTTCACAGACGTTTCACTATTAAATTTGAAAAAAAAAAGTAAAATATACTATTTCTATGATACCAAAAGAAAATAATAAGATAAGTATACTTAAAAATTGTGTTTATTCTCGTACACAGAATATTAAACTCTATATTCCTAATCCGAAGTTCAGAACCAATAAGAATTTACTTATTCAGAATTATTTTCATGTATTATATATTATTAAAATGTATCTGCTATATGCTTAATATATGTTATGTATTTTTATTCTACTATATATTTCAATTTAAAGTTATTCGGTGTTAGAAATAGAATGCAGTTTTAACTAAAAGCATTAAAAATTTAACCTTTCGTAACAAAATAAGAAAAGCATTATTTCGGAAAGGGAAACACACACACAAAACAAAACAGCACAAAAGAAAAGTGTTTTTATTCAATTTTTGCTTCATTGCAAGAAAAGAAAAATAACTTAAAACATTTCTATGAAAATTATGTAGACATAGAGAAATGTTCCCCATATGTACACTTTTAGTTCACTTATATGCTTACAATTCATTTAAAAATGAAAAGCAATTACATTGATAATGTTTCCATGAATATTCCTCCAAAGGGCCTTTAATTAAAATGAAACGAATAATTCATTTGTAAACATATGTTATTCTCATACGCTAAATTGGTTTCTAAGCAATAACACTATTATCAAACAGTAATTATGAGTATTTAGAATGAATAGTAATTAATAGCAATAATTACAACTGAGAATTTTCTTATTATAGTTTCACCCCAGTGTGTGAAAAATAGCAGTTATTTCAGATAGAGGGTTTGCAGCCCATGTTTTTTCAGGATTTCTAAATCCCGGGACTTATTTTTGTCTGAATTATATTTCAAAATTTTTTCTCATAAAAATTTTTCAAAGAATTTAACTATGAGAAAAGTAATATTTTTTTATGAAAAATGTGCGTAGGATCTTTTTGTGTGCAATTACATGTGTTATTAGTAAAAAATTACACTCCTCTTATTTCTCGTATGGGGGAACGTCTAAGAGGTTTACTGCAATACTTACACAATGATATAAGCAACGTCTATGGAATATATTTTGTCACAGTTCCTTCTTCACTTAAATGCGCAAATTAATAATGGACCCACTTGAAATACCTAAAATCCCAATGCTTTACTAAATCTCATGCAACTGGATCTTCTTTTTCAAAGGAGGTAACACTTGAAGTTGACTCAAATTCTGATTCAATAACTGATCTCAATTTGTACACAAACACCATTAAGTGTAGCAAAAAAAAAACTAGATAATGTTTTAAAAGACGGATATATACCAATGGAACCCATTAGAGTTAAGACACTGCCATCAAAAATTCAAAAAGAAAATGTCTCTTTTTGAAAAAAGAGGGAGACGTGGTAACTACTTGGAAAGAACATACTGCTATTTTAATGACGATAAAGCGTACAATTGTTGAGTTTAAGAGAGTATTTTCTTCGTGACCACAATTTATAATAAAAATAAGAAGCCGCTTGATCGATGAAATGCTGAACGAGCTGTGTTTTTAAAAAGCTTATTTACAGAAACCCCAAGAAACTTTAACTTTTTCAATTCATTATGTACTATTCTTATTTATTTTTAATGTTGAATTAAGTTTCTTTTTTATTTGTTGAAAAATAATATTAAACCAATTTTTAATTATGTTTTCAGTTTTATTATGTAATTTTAACTATGACAATGTGCAAGTATTTTTCATAAATAGTCCAATCCTAATACCGGGATCCCGGGATTTGGATAATGTAATCCCGAAATCTCGGGATTGAAAATATAACACGGGATTGCAAACCATAATTTCAGGTGTCCATCGTCCAAAATACAACTGCCTCTTCCATCTGTTTATCATTCATTACTCTCGTCTAGCTTAGAGATTCGTCATTGGCTCACGCGAAATCAGGTGGTAATTTTGTGGTTTCTGTTAATTGGATATTCGAAACTGGACGTATGGCAGTCCCGATTTGTTTATGGAACAGAAATTTAGTCACTCAAGAGTTTGAGAAATCTTTCAAAGGGATGAACTACATAAGAACAAATTAATTGGATGGAATATAGTAGAATAACCAGCTGCAGATGCTAAAATCATTGCATTTATATAACTGATTATAATAGTTTATGTACATTTCTGCAAACTATTACAATAGTTATATATACATTTGTAATCGTAATAACAATTTGGGAAATAATAGCATGCATATGAATACTTTAATAAAATATTTCTCCTATCTCCATGGTAGTGGAAACCTAAAGGTTATTGTTAGCAGCCGGAGTGTCAAGGGTTCGAATTCTGGTACTGCTGAGAGAACTTCGCACGAGGGCTTTAGGCGATCAACGTCCTCATTTCGTACCTCGGCCAAGTAAAGAGGATTACACCTTTCATGGCACCTCCCTCTTTTAACTACCACACCACACCTTGAAAGGACATTGAGTCTCGATAGATTTAACGTGCATCAGCCTTCTCTACGTAGTGGATCTTGAGTCGTATAACACTCGAACTCATGACACGCTGTCAACGAGTTCGTGACCATAAACACATGTCTATCGCCGCCATCTAGGGCCACTGATTGTTTAAATGAACAAACACATTTTTTAAGAAAAATCTTGTATGTGTGAATATTTTCTACTTATTCTTCCACTTATATTTTCTACTTATTCGATTTTAATGGCACTCTACATCTCTGTTTCTTAATTTGTCTGCCTTTATCCAATTTTTGTACTATATTCTTCTTGCACCATTTATTTTATTGATATGTTTCTTAGAATCTAATTTCTTTCTATTTTTAGCCGTGTGGGAAGTACAATTTTGTCTCTTAATTTTTTAATTTATTTTATTTTACTATATATATATATATATATATATATATATATATATATATATGTGTGTGTGTGTGTGTGAAATAAAATAAATAATATATATATATGTGTGTGTGTGTGTGTGTAATAAAATAAAATTAAATAATAGACAGAATTGTACATCCTACAAGGCTGAAAAAGAAAGAAATTGGATTTTAGGAAACATGTCAAGAAAATAAATAGTGCAAAAGAATATTGCACTAAAATTGGGTAAAAAGAGGATAAAGACAGGAGACAGAGGTGTAGAACTATTAAAATTGACCAAAAGAGTCTTTGAACAGAAATGGAGACCTATTATGATTTCTAAAGCTGTTGCAGAGTTAGAGAAGTGAAATTAGGGTTAAGCAATGCTTTATGGATCCACTTCCCTCATACAGAATACATTTTCAATATAAAAGAAAAAACACAGCGTTGAAAAATTAGGGCTACATCTGTCACACGTGGATGGAACAGTAGACAGTAAAATAAAATGAAAGTATGATTAAGGAAAATAGATCGACTATCTCATAGAGATGAACATTAAGAAAAGAATTAGGAAAAAATAAGATAAACTTTTCATGTAAAAATGGTAACCATTATGATATATAAATACAAAGCATCTTAGTCAGAAATCGCATGCCAAGTGACGTGTTGAAATTGAAATATTAACACATAGAATAAAAAGCAGTAGCGCCACCTAGATAATTTTTGTAGTGAAGGTAAGTATACGTTAACTTAATGAAATTAATATACTAAATTGAAAAAAACCCTAAACATATTTTTGTAATAATTCTTTCTAGTATCTTTTTAATTATAACTCTTTTTAAATATTCTTTTTAAATAACTTTTAATTCTTTGGTTCAAAACTAACGCGTCAATTTTAATCGTAACCGAATAGTAACATTGCAGCAGAAATCTTGTTCCTGCTCGTTCTAACCAATCATATCTACTGTTACAAAGGAGTCACGTGATCTTCACAGCCGGTATAAAAGCGAAACATCTTTGTGCTCATCCTCCTTTGTCTTGCGAAAAGTTGCTGCTGCTTGTTGCTATATGTGTAGCGTCTTCCATTCCTTGTTTATCATTTTAGATGTGAATGTTTGTGTGTCTCACCATGTTTAATAAACTAGATTTTCTGTCAAAAAGACTGCTTTATCCATCCCATCAATATAAAACATCAACCATCATAAATAACCATCATCAAATCTACATACAAGTAACCCACAAAAATAAGCATCGGATACGCTTAACATATCTATCTATATATATTAAACAGGAGAATGGGGATTTACTCACGCATTCATCAAGAGATATCTGAACTAAAACACTTAAAGTTTTGCAGGCATATTATTTTGTTCAGTAGAGAATCGCTAAAAAATGGATTTTGTGAAAATCAACTCCCAAGGAGGTCATGACGGGGCCTTATGTTCTAAATTCCTCCTTTTTAAAAATTATACCCACAACCTTGAAATTTGCCGAACATGATTACTTTCTTGAGTAAATTCACTAAAAATGGTTTTTCAGGAAGTCAACACTCAAGGGTAGGGCGATAGGGACCATTTTTGACTTTAAGCACACAAACATTGACTTGAAATTTAGTAAACAATTTTCTTCTGTTATAAAGAGATTCTCAGTTTTGCGGGAATAGAATACCAAGTAGGTTTGCGAGGGCAAAATATATAAAAATATAGGTGTTATAGATAAAAAAAATTCCATTTTTGAACAATTAGAGTCTTAGACTTGGAAATTGGCGAGCGTGTTGAAAAGAATCTGCTAAAATTGGGGTTTGTGGAAATCGGTTACGAGGGATATAGAACAGGAGTGTAAATAATAAATATGCCTTAGAAGTTTAAATCCTATTCTACTTAAATAAAGAGGTGAAGACTATAAGAATATTTTCAAAAAAATCAGAAGCTTAATGTGATGAGACTTAAATGTAAATAACTTAAAAGGAATGTATAGTTTTACAATGCCATGGAATACCCAGCAAAACGGACGGGTACCGGCTAGTCTTTTATATTTCCAATTAACATAAGACTTTTGCGATTTCTCTAAAAACATCGAAATTATTGATGTTCCTCCGAATGGACAATACATGGATGAAATAAAATCGATGGATTTAATCGCTGAAAGGATTTATGATGTTCATCACCACGCTTTTATACACAATAACCTAGTCCTTATTGTCTAGACCAATTTATCTCAAGGAAATAAGATAAATAAAAAAGAATTAAAAAACAGATAAAGAATACTTTAAGATATCAGGTGATAGCCAAAAAGAAGAACGACCGGAATGAAATTGTTTGCTGTATTCCTAAGAGAGAATCAGATTCTTGAATGGAGAGAAAAACAAAGCCGAGATATTCCCCGGGAGGGATTTCTCCTCTTTCTTCTCGAGCACTTGTAAAAGTTCCTTTCTACACTTTCACGGTCACCTTCACACTCTCAGAGGAAAAATAAACAACTAAGATAATTTTAAAAGTACGGGGCGGGGGAATTCGAAAAATATTTTCTAGATGCGTGAGAAAAAAAATTTTTCTAAATAAAACAATATGAAAGAAATGATGTCTTTTTTGATAGAGAATTTATTCTAACGTAAATGAATTTGTCAGCGATTAGTTATACCTGTTTTGCAAATGTTATGTTCTAAAAAGACAGATTGATATACTTTTAGTTCAATTAGTTTATTGGAATAAATAACTGCTGCGAGAGTTGAAGGACAAGGGATTATTTAATGTTTGTTTATCAGATGCATATACACATATAATTTCCAGACATTTTTGGCATATCAAACTGAAACAAACGTTCATCACTGCGATTTATTTTCATAGCAAAATTGTGTTCGGATCGAATAATTACCATGGGAAAGATAATTGATGTATAATTAACTAAAGACCTGTATTCATGAAAAATAACAAACAATAACAGTAGAAAAATTTAAGTATAAAAATTAAAGCAAGAGATTGAAAAAATATTAAAATTAATGCGTTCAAAAATATTCATAATAAAGAGAGTGCCATTACATTTAAAAATATAAAAATTTCCCTTTCATAAGCAGCCGTAAGCTGTCTTCAAATACCTTAAAAACATGTTGCAATAATTCATGAGTCATTCATTTATTAAAATTCAAATTAACGCATTTTTTTTTATATAATCGTGTGAAAAAATTCGGTGCAAAGCTAAGGAAATTAAACATCAGTGGAACAAGCAGGTCGGTCGGTCCGAAAGATATATTAAGAGAGCGTGTATAATTAGTAATGGTAGGACATGCCTACATATGCGAGTGAGAGAAGTGTGCTAAGCACGCTGGTGGTATATATCTCTCTGAAGCAGTTGTGTGCACATCAATTTAATAAATGTCGATTCTCTCTCTCTCTGTGTGTGTGTGTGTGTGTTTGTGATATCTAACAGATAACTCTAGTAGACAACATACAATGGTGATCCCAGAAGTGCGCGACCCAACGAAGAAAACTCAAAAAAATATATTTAGTTTTCAACAAAATCTCCTGTCAGCTTTAAAAACTTTTCTAGCGATGTTCAACGTTCGATAGCCTTTCTATAATAAGAACTGTCTTGCTCCTCTAAATAGCCATTAACTGTTGACATCACTTCTTCATCTTTGGAAACTCGTTAACTTCTAAGCCATTTTTTCAAGTTTGGGAATAGAAAATAATCCGAGGGGGCTAAGTTCTGGCGAATAGGGTACATGAGGTAGCACTTCAAACTTTAAATCATTAATTCTGGCCATTATAATACCGGATTAGTGAGCAGGTGCATTGTCTTGATGAAAAAACATTTTCTTATTTGCCAAATACCGCTGTGTTTGCTTGATTTTTTCTCTCAAACGTTGCAATAAGTTGGCGCAATACTCACCGTTTTCCTTTTTCAAGATAGTCAGTGAAATACATCCCACTCGCATCCCAAAAAATTCAAAGTTGTGACCTTGACTGCAGATGGAATGGTCTTCGCCATCTTTGGAGCATAATCAGTGAAATATATCCCACACGCATCCCAAAAAATCAAAGTTATGACCTTGACTGCAGATGGAACGGTCTTCGCCATCTTTGGAGCCGGTTATCCCTATTCAGTCCATTGTTTTGATTGTTCTTTTGTCTCGGATGTGAAGTGATTGACCCATGTTTCCTCTAGGGTTATGAAACGGTGATAAAATTCTCTTTTTTAGCTGTGGAACTTTGCTAAATATTCAATTGAAACATTTTCATGACACTGTTTTTTCTCGAAAGTGTGAGCATACGCGGCAGCTATTTTGCACACAGCTTTCTCATGTCTAAATTTTTAGAAAATATGCGATGTACCGCACTTTTTGAAAAGCTTTC
Source organism: Trichonephila clavata (assembly GCA_019973975.1). Taxonomy (NCBI): domain Eukaryota; kingdom Metazoa; phylum Arthropoda; class Arachnida; order Araneae; family Nephilidae; genus Trichonephila; species Trichonephila clavata. The sequence continues at coordinate 56,031 of BMAO01004585.1, forward strand.
TATGTCTGCTAACTCACGTGCTTTCAGTCTACGATCATCCAGCAGCTCTTTGTAGGTTTTCTTCACCATTTCTGGAGTCGTCACTTCATTTGGTCGACCATTACGATGCTCTTCTTGGCAGCTTCTACTGCTTCCTTTATACTCTGCTACCCAATATTTTACTACTGTAAGCGAAAGAGCAGACTAGCCCACAGAGTTAAGCTTTTATATTAATTGGGCTGGGGCCTTTCAAATAACATTATTGTATCACATAACGATAACCAGTTTCCACCATTTTCACAAATTCACTGAAAACGTTCATGGATGGCTGCCAAACAAATGCTAAACAACGTGGCGTCTTCAAACATGAAGTATTAGCTTTATAGATAGCGTAATTTCTAATACAGTGATATTTTTCAAACAACTACCACCATCTCTATGCCAGGCCGGTTACATAAGAGACCACCCCGGTAGGAACAGTCTTATTCGAGATAGAATCAGTGGGAATATGGAGGAAGATAAAAGTGTGGCTAGCTGGGCTGTGGAATACCAAAACATCATTTCACGAATTTGGACATCTTTTGCCAACCGTTCAGTAGTAGTCGACCATGAGAACACAAGATAGATATTTTGCCTTACAGGTCATAAGGGATGGTAGGAAATGTCACATACGGCAGAATGACCAACATGCCATGGTAAGGAGGTTACACAATAATGGTAAATTTGCACAATTATCATTGTAATGGGTGCTGATTTCTTCCATCCTGTGTTCCAGAAACACAAGGACCGGAAAAAACAACAATGTAGTTGACTACTGCTTACAGATTTCGACTGATATGTAGTTACAGACGCATATACACTGGTGTTCAAAAGTTAAGCATAAATCGTAAAATGCGAAAAACATGGAGTAAATATTCGTGAAATTATTCCAAATTTCTTGCGGATATTAATTGGGTAAAGAAAAAACATTAGGTTTATGTAAACATTTTCAGTCGACTACATCCTGCGCGAAACACCGGTGCATGTCGGAACGAGGAGAAACCGATTCACGCAGCATAGGCAGTTCAGACAAGTTTCGTGCAACTGCTGTGCGAAGGAACGTTGTTAACCATCAAACAATGTGAAAGATGGAACAAAGAAGCCAATTGGACATGTTTGCGAAAGGAAGAATTGTAGGAATGCTGGAATCCTCACGATCACAAACCGAAGTGTGTCGAATTCGGAATGTGGACCAGTCTGGGATCTCAAGAATATGGCAGAGGTTTCAAAGAACGGGAGATGTTACCCGACAACCAGTATCAAGACGACCAAGAGTCACAATCCCTTGCAAAGACCGATATCTGGTAATAAGTGCGCGACGTCAGAAGGGCAGTACTGCCAGAGCACTGGGTTCAGATCTCACAGTCGCCACAGGAATACGAATTTCGAGACACACTGTTTACAGGAGACTCAATCATGATGGCCTGTATGTCAGAAGACCAGAAGTTTGCATTCCCCTCACGTCTGCGCATAAACGCGCTCGTTTGAACTCGTGTTTGAAGCATCAACATTGGAGTGTGGGAGAGTGGACCAATGTGTTGTTCAGTGACGAGTCCCGGTATAGTCTGAGTAGTGATTCTCGGCAGGTAACGATATGGAGAGAACGTGGAAGACGTTTTAAACCAAGAAACATAACGGAAAGACATCATTTTCCATCAAAGGGAGTAATGGTATGGGCAGGCGTGATGATGGACGGCAGCACAGACCTCCATTTCTTTGACACGGGGTCTGTGACTGCTCAAAGATACAGAGACGAAGTTCTTGAGCCTTATGTTCGTTGTTTCGAGGTGCTGTTGCTCCTGACTTTATATTAATGGATGATAATGCGCCACGTCACCGAGCGGTGCTGATTGATGACTTCCTTGAAACGGAAAACATCCAGCGCATGTCGTGGTCTGCTTGCGTCCCTTATTTAAATCCTATCGAGTATGTATGGAATATGCTCGGGAGACAAATTGCAGCCCTTTCGCACCCACCAATCTCCGTTACAGATTAGAAGAGAGGTCTCCTAGAATCTTGGAACCGTTTGAGAGGCCAAAACTCCTTCATCATCTCATAGCAAGTATGGTAAATCGCTGTGCAGCATGCCTGGCTGTCAGAGAGGTGACCACACGCCTTATTAAACTGCAGCATCAGTATTTTATTTGATGTTTTCTTTCATTTTTTCTTTAAAGTGTGAATCCTTGCTATGCTCAGTTTTCTTTCAAACGGCTACTTTGGATAATAAAATTAATTATCATTCTTTTGATTTGCTTCCTTATTTTATAACTATTTAACACTCGCATATCACGTTTCCCGCCGTTCTGATTTACAGTTCCTTTTTTATTCACTTAATTATCAATTATGCTTAACTTTTGGACACCAATGTATATCATAAGAAAACGAGAACACACGCAAGTATGCCTTAACTATCAACAAAAAGAAACGGTTATGGGAAGTATCATATTTTGTACCCTTACAAAACCCCGCCTTTTTAGTTACTAATGCATGCTGTTGAATCAACGCGATAGAGGGAATAGAACTTCGAACCTCTTCCTCTTAGTCTTCAGTAACGATAATTCTACAACTTATAATACAATAATATCGAAGAGATGTTGAAGTATTCATTAAAGTCCCCAGTCTAAAATCCATACAAACGTGTGGGAAGTACTACATAGACATTTGATAATATGTCATCAAACCATCTCTCTTTTAGTGCTGCAATTGGCACTAAACGAGAAATGAACAGCAACACTTCATGAGCTCGTTGACAACTTTGTATTCAGTATGGATGTACGATGCCAATTCCTCACACAAGACAGGAGTGATCATAATTTCTAAAAGATTGGTGTCATGGACCTGATCTTCGGTTCCATTTTGTGTTTGAAGATAATTTTTCTTCAGACGTTCAAGATTATTTTTAATATCGAAATTCCGCTTATTTTATTCCTTTCACACGCATTATTCTTCGGTACTTATGAGATTATTGTCAATTTGAATCCCATTGGGTCGAAATTACTTCAGAAAAATTGTTTCGAGACTTATATCGTTATGTGCACATAACCGCACAAAATGGGTTTTCACGCCAAATATTTTAAACAGAAAAAATAATTTTTTCTTATATTTCTAAAAGCTTTAATTGTTATTTTAGATTTTAAATTCCCTCTTAATCATTAAAGCACTTAAGCAACTCATCTTACTTTAAGTAAAATAAAATATTTTGTTTTAAAAAAAATTCAAATAGAACACTTATTTAAAAAGATGGAACGTTGTTATTAATTCTAATATAAGAGAAAATCTCTCCTATAATAATCACTTTTCATCCATCTTAAGACAAAAGAGTGTTTATACCGTAAAAACCCTATTTTGACGAAATGAAGTATCCACTTCTCTTGATAAAACTTTTAAGAACCCTACCTCAATATACATCGACACTGTTTAAAGATAACATCAATTATCTTTCCTTTTTAAATCCTGTCCAGGAAGTTTGATGCACCTTCCATACAATTAGCAATTACTTTGAAACTTCCATACAAAATCACTTCAAGTGGATTTTAAAAGCCCTTCGAATGCTCTTTTTTGGCAGCTTGGATATAATAATGGGCCTCATCCATTGCTTGACTCAAGGAAAAGAAATGCCAAGAGTTAGAACGTTTATGAACGAAGTGGTGCTTAAGTATTACACACAGAATATCTCTTAAATAAAGCTTTTCTTTTTATTTCATTCTAGGTTATTTAAAGCCCATTTCATTCAAAGTTATACTTATAGACTATATTCCTTTCTTTTTAAATTTATATATATAGGGTAGGGGGGATGTATATATGTATCCAAATACGTAAAAAATAGTGCCAGTAAGCAAACTGCTTAAGAAAATGGGAGCAGGATCCTAGGAAAACACTAGTAATCTAGAACAAAGCATAAATTCTGATGTGTTTTTCTGAATAGTTACTGGCTAAGGATAGTAATGTAGGGTTAAGAAGGTTTTATGGATTAAATTTCTGTTTCAGCAGATAATTTGTAAGTAATGACACTTTCAAATAATCGAACACACAACTCTTCTTTCCCTCCAAAAATTATTTACGTACATAATCCTTTCAAAGAGTTTCATCAAAGCAATGGTTTCAATAAACTTCCAAAATTAATACTACTAACAGTAATATAATATTGGAAGCTTCGATGCCGTAATGGGTGTACAGTTTCTGTATTTACACGAACATACGTATTTCTTGCACTTGTGCAGCCTCACTTCAAAGGCAAATTAAATCACGAGTTCCTCATTTGAGTCAAGTAGAGTCGTATAAAATAAGGTAATTGAATAGTTTTATCAGAGACAATCCCTTTCAATAAGTCTAGCAATCTCTCACGTCATTTCTGTTACTTCTCCAACGTAGCATTCATATACACCAGTGCTTCTGAAGCTTTCAATATTTGCGACGCCATTTTCAATTATAATGTTCACAACGCCCCCCCCCCTTCAATACAATAACAATGTAATGAATTCAATTATGCTATACTTTGACACAAAGCTACAAGACGACTTTAACCTTTTAAGTGTCACCAACTTATATAAACGTCTCGCTCAGCCAAAGCGTGAATTGCCCCAGACGTATATATACCTCTTTATGAAGTACGACTTTTTCTCTGTGCTCCTAAAATTATTCCGAAAGTTTTCAAAAGCAATAAAAGGACCTTGACAGTATTTGCGAAGTATTTACTTATTTCACAGGATTTGCTTATTTATATTCCTTTTCTTCTCCTCCAATACAATACATGCGCGCGCCTACGTAGAAAACGGTTGCATTGGGGAGCGAATCGAATAACTTTTAATCGGCAATTAAGGGATTAATTATAAACCGTATAAATTATTGTGTTAACTTTTGTATATAAATTTAGATATGACAAGCCCATGAGGTCAAAGGTAATTATTAAATGTATATATATATATATGAGTATGTATAAAATACATTTTGAAGTACTAATGCATTTATAATTATCTTATATCAGTATAAATGTGTATTTTATTTTTTATTATGTCAAAATGCATTTTGTTTACTTTCAGTAAATAAGTAATTATTTAAAATAATCTTTTGTTTCCGACTTTTCAAAATGCTCGTGCCCCTACGTAAGGTTATAGTGACCCCCTAGAGAGCGCGTCCCAGAGTTTGAGGAATGCTGATATACACGGTTCAAAAAAATAAGGGGAGCAAGCGAAAAAGCGAAGCAACCGTTGTACGATAGGCATGCATGAGAAAAAAAATGGAGAATACAGATGTAACAAAGCCCAATACAAAAAAAAAAGAAACAAAAAACAACTGTATGGGAACTTCAATTCTTTGGAATGGTATAAAGAACATGAAATCATGTTTCAGTTCAACAATTTGGTTACATGAAAATGACAAAAAAACATTGTTTAAAGCTAATATAAGGTGAAGGTGTTTAATATGGTGTATGGTCTATCCAATCCGCACACCTGTTCAACATGGATGAGATGAAACTACAGCTGAGACTTTGCTGAAGACTGCTTAGTGACGCTGCCTGTTGTGCCGTTGGGCCTGGGTTCGAATCCCGGAGAAGACATGGATGTTTGTAAATGTATAGTGTCTTCGCGGCAATAGGGATACTCTAAATAGCCGTCGAGCCGCAAGTCCTCTTGTGAGGTTGGTGGAAGGGGAAGAGATGTGGGAAGCCACTGAACACTCCCAGGGTATTCTCCCTCAAAATTGGGGGTGTAACTGAGCCCAATCGTACTATCACCTGCATGGTGCTCAAAGTTACGGATAACGGCAACCGTACAATCTAGCCTAATGCTATGATGAATATCGTGGGCCTCGAACCGACTACGTCAGACAGGTGGCATTAGCAACAACAACAACAGGAGTGCAATCTCTACAACTCGGACAGTAAGCGAAGGCAATTATCTCGTGGAATGCGTTGGCCGAATGAGTTCGAAGTATGCTGGATTAAATAAAGGTCAGAAGAGCATGCTGGTCTCTTCATACACTGTATTGTTTCAACTTCAAGAAATTTTTACGCAAGATTAGCTATATGATTTTTCGCATTATCCTGCATTAAAAGAAAGGAATCACCAAAGATTGCAGCGTAAGGTACGACATGGGGTATTAGGATCAAGTTTTCATACATTTAAGCCCTCAAATTGCCGTTCCGCATAATATACTGTTCAATCTATCCACCTATGCTAATACCAGCCAATAATCATCAAACCACCTAGTCTGCAGTGATCTTTCCTGAAAGAATATTGGGTTACTTCAAGGAGCCACTTTGTTGTCATGCTAAAACACATCTGGCATCATACACTAAACTGAATCCCGTAAAGAGTACTTGACTCCAAACATTTTGCATTAAATCTCGATGTTCGGCAGCTCATTTTCTTCGGGATGCAAGGTGTTTTTCTGTCAAACGAATACAAACCATTGGCCTACAGGCATACATGCTTCCCTCTTGAATGAGTGAATGTGTGAGTGAATATCAAAGTAGCACTATTCAGCTACAGGAGGGGCTTTGGTGACCCACCTCGTAATTTTCAACCATGATCAAGTGACGAGGTAGACACCTGAGCAGGCAAACCCCTCTCCTAATTTCCACTCCTCAATCTAGGAGGAAGTTTGAGCCTTGACATATTTAAAAGGCATTGACCCCTCTGCACAGCGGTTCTTCAACGGTACTAGGCTTGAACTCATGACAAGCCAGCCATGAATCCGTTAATTTGACCACTGGGATGCTGCAATCACCACTCGCTTGAAGCTCATTGCGGATTGTTTAGTTGATAACCTTGTCCTGTTGCAAAAAGAAACTGTCTTTGAAACGACATTGCATCGACTGCTCTGTATCGAAGAGCTGTATATAAGGTATATCGGTCATTATTTGCAGTAGTAACACTTGGACCTCGGAATATTCAACCTCCGTCAAGAACGACACCTGAACTGGCACTTCCTTCTCCTAATTTTCACACCACATAACGGGATGACATTGATCCTCGACAGATTTAAAGTGCATCGACCCCTCAACATGGCAGGTCTTCGAACCCGTGGCCCTTTGACCACACTTCCAAGTTCGGAATTCTCATAGTTATGCAGTTTTTGACAATTTCGTCATAATGTTGAACTTTAATTACAATAAGACCCATCTATTAGATTTATTTCTAAAATTTACTAAACAGCATTGCTATTAACAGCAATATATTAAATTCTTAGAGCAAATGCACGCAATATAAAAAGAAATATCAACACGATTCTCTCTCTTCGAAAACTAAGTAATTTATAATGCAAGCGATTAGATCATTAAATCAGGTTAATCTATCTCATTTTATTCTGGCTGACTCCCATTTAAGCGCGTATTCTAAACAGCTGTTATTAACAGCCTCACGTGCGCCACCCCCAGTGGTAAAGGGTTGCGCACGTGAGGCTGTTAAGCCACATCACAACGTGATAAAACTTTGAGCGGAAAATGATACAAATTGTTCTTACAAGCAATGTCAAAAAAATATCGGGAAAAATGATCACGGTACTAATACTATATTTATTAGCAGAATATTCTAAATATTGAGTGAATATTAACGTCGAACTGTTCAGATACACGAGGACTCTTGGTGACAGACTCCGTCATTTTGAACCATGGTCAAGCGGCACGGACGACACCTGAGCTAGCACCCCTTCTCCTAACTACCCTACATCACCAACGGGAGGACGTTTAAGATCACGACAGATTTAACGTGCATCGCTCCCTATACGGCTGGGCTCCCTATATTGTACTGGGCTAAAACTCATGACATGCCAGGAGTGATCCGATACCTTCACCACTGGGCTACCGTGGCCACCCTTTTAAATATTGAATCACGCTCTGTATTTTTAGATGACGTTAAAGAAAGTGATATATTAAAAACATCTAAAAAAAACTAGAATAACATTTTTTTTTTAAAAATAGTGTTCTTTATGTTCCTTTTTTTCAGTTCCTAAGTTTAATATAATTCAGAAAATAAAGCGAAAAGAATTCTAGAAATAAAATTCTGTCCTTTTTTACAGAAATTCTAAATTTATCTTTACAAGATAGATA